>JZKD02S0990039.1:1065248-1081889 GCA_000966675.3 Picea glauca | reverse complement strand
GATATGTGTAAAAGGTGGTCACTATGTTTTTATTTTATTTGTTTTTGACTTGTTGTTTTATTTATTACATTTTGTCTTTTTGTTTTTTATTTTATTTATTTAGTTTCTTTTTATGCGTTTTTTTGTTTTTTATTTTAATTTTGTTTACTTTTTATTTATTACGTTTTAACTTTGTTTTATTTTTAATTTATTATTTGTTTTATTAATGTTTTGTGCCTATTCATTTTATTTGTTTATTACTCATTCGCTTTATTATTATTTAAGTCATTGTATTATATTTTTGTTTATTAATTTTTGTTTTAACTATATAGTTTAGATTTTATTTATGATTTATTTTATTTTTATGTTTTATATTGTTTTGTATTTTGTTTCTTTTTTAATTATTTGTTTTATGTTTTATTTGTATTATATTTTTAATTGTTTTTGTCTTGTGGGATTAATAAAGCGCTAACCTAAGTATTAACAACTAACTTAATTATTAATTAATTAATTTAATTAATAATAAATTTATTAATAATAAGTCTGATCTAACTACTAACCTAATGCTTTTATCCTAAGGTGGTTTATTGCAAATGTAGAGACGAAGATAGTGAAGAGGAGCAGAAGTGAAGGATGAGGGAATGGAGGCTGCAACAAGGTGGATGAAGGATGCAGCAAGGTGATGGAGGATTGGGCAAAATGAATGGAGGGGTAAAAGGAACAAAAACCAAGAGACCAACAAGCCAGAAACTTCATTATGAGACCCACAAATGATATCTGAATCATCAGATCTCCTATAATTATAGGACTCTAGCATAGGCTCCACGTGGGGATGGTAGATCTTTTAGGAGGTGTCAAGAACCACTGAACTCTGAACATGCAGACCGGTGCTTTATTCATTGGGTTGATCCCAAAATATTATTATGCAACTTGTACCTGTGTTGATCTTTCAATTGAGACCACATCAAAATGAAATTGTTGAAAAAAAGATGCTCAGAAAGATGAGCTTATTCATACTCCCCTACCTACCCTATACTGCTGAGAATCATGTTAAATCAAATAATACAAAAATGCCAATGAAGCCAATCAAGTAGTTGTTGAGACCAGAGGACTGCTTGACTGCTTGTTAGCACAGTCAAAAAGGCAATTTGACCTTTTGTCCATAGTTTCAAAACTGCAAAGTGTAATGGCCACTGCAGAAAACATGATTAATCTTTACAACGACGGCCTTGACAGTCCTGAAGAACAAAAGTAATGCCAGAGATAGATTGGGGCTCCACAGTACAAAATTTATCCATATAAATAGCCACTGGATCAAGATAAACTTGACCTATTACTGGATATTCAAATTTAACCAACTCAACTTCATGATTTGATGTTGTAGTTATGTTATTTGCATCCTCATGCACTTCCTGATATGGCTGCAAATGTTCTAGTGTGTTCTAAAATGATACTTGTACTGAACATGTCCCTGTAGTTGACTGCCTGATCATGTCAATATCATAACATCTTTTCATCCTATAGCTGGATGATGGAAAATGGATTTGACAACACAAGTCATCCAACACATCAGCTATAGAGTCATAAAATGCTTTAGATAATGGTGCCATTGGCTCTACTGGTACTTCATGGCTTACACTGTGACTTTCAACTAGAATCTGACCAAGATTCCCCCTCAAAATTTGAAATGAATTAAGGCACAAGGGCAATGAATCAATATGGATTAGCTCATCACTTGTTTTGGGCTTCATGATTTCATCTGAGGTTTGACCTTCAAAAGGGCTCAAGGGCTACACTTCTGGATCAACTTCCATATCAACAATGGCATATTCAACTGATTGATCAAAGAATTTTTTGTCTTCACTATTTACAACTGGCCTAGAGTTTCTTTTTAGAAATTGAAAATATGAGAAACATAAGGGCAAAGTGTTTCCACGTACTCTGAGATTTTCTGCATTTTCCTCATCGTTGTCATGATTGTTGTGAAAAGGTTGATTGTCATATCCAAGTTGTAACTGATCTTCTTCCTGCCAATGACATGTTGTTGATTTCTTTGAATAGTCCACATCTATTTCAGCCTCATGATCATCATCATAATGATCGCACTTGGGTAGATTATCCAAGTAATAAATTTCATCCAACATGCACATCATATCAGCTGGTTGTTCTTCTGTAAGTTGAGATGGAACTTCATCTTTGACTATGTTGTGAATTGAATACATGAAAGAGTCATTATCCAAACCATGGTACCAAGGATGAGCAGCAAAATATTTGGGAACAGTGACCTTTTCTTTCTCTGAAATCAATGGAACATGATGTCTTTGAACATCAATTTCCCCTCTGTTACTAATTTTCTACATCATCTCTTTTACAGTGTTGGCCAGGACGTCCAGTTTAGCTTCTGAAGATTTTAGCTGCTCCTTTTCTTTGTTCTTTACCTTTGACCTTTTGATCAACAAGTTGGCCTCCACATCAACTTCAATATTATGCATTTCTTCGAGAGTTGCAATGTTCCTTTCTCTTAATTGGAATGCCATCTCAGGATCGAAGGCATATGGGAAATGAAAGTGGGTTGATCCTAGGGGTGGCCTTATATCAACAGGAATTGCACAATATACCTTATTGAAACTTGCCGAAAACTGTTGTACCATTTCCCCTGGCTATCTTTTCAAATGGTCATACTCATCCAGGATGAGAAAGACATTTCTCATGATCACCCACCTATCTAATAAAACCTACATGAACTACTGAAAATTCCTGATGCTTGCAGCTGGAAGGTTTTTAAACCAATTTTTAACTTTGCCTTGCAAAGACAAGGCAAACATCCTGATATAAACATCGTCATATTCAACCTCATAAAGGTCAAGGAAATATTTAAACTTCTAGATGTGTTTTTTAGTAGTGACATTGGCATCCTCTCCATCAAATCTAGGTAGCTTATTGTTATAATTGGCAGGGAGGTCATAGAGCATAAGAGGCAAATCTAGGGGCTTGTATCTATCTGGGATTTTGGTAGGTACAGGAGGTGAAGCAAAAGGCTTACAACCATCCGGAGGTTTAGCAATAGTAGGAGATAAAGCAGGAGGCTTATGTCTCACTAGGATTTTTACAAGTGCATCTGGGATGTGCACAAGTGTATGAGTATGTACATGATCTATAATTGGGGATCTGATCTCTTGAGGTTCATCAATTAGCAGGTGGTCAATGCAATCTTCAATAATGTAATTTTTATCAGGCTTAGAATAATATATAACATAATTACATATAAAACCAAAGATGTCTTGAATGCAATTTTAGATTGAGTACTTGATCTTTCTAGGCTGCTTGGTCATGCTTCAAGTTCTTCCTCCAGTGGAGTCTTTGAGTTGGCATTGTCTGGAGCTGATTGGAGTCACCAGGTGAAATTTTTCAGCCTTCTTGTGTCTGCTCAATATCCACCATCGGTGATGATATCTGGAACTTTGAAGTGTACTACTGGGGAAAGGTCCTCAGTATGGTCTCCATTCTGTTAGCACTCTGTAATTTTCCCAAGGCTGTGGAGGCAGTCACAAAGGCAACATCAAAACCACTTTGAGTCTTGGATCTAGCCCTCCAAGACTTAGAGAGGGATCTCTCTCTGTGATATAGATTTGTTTGAAAATATATTAGGCTAGTTAATGGGTTCAGAGTTTGGATTTTGAATTGGTAGGGGTAGAGAAAAGGAACCATGGGCAAGGGAGTCGCAATCTGAAGCTCAATAAAAAACAAGTTCTACAGACAACCTTACAGGGAAAGGTAGGAACTCTTGTTGGATTCTTTGAATTTGATTTTGGATTTAGAGGAGCAAGATGAGAGGACCAGGAAATGACAGGGAAATCAAGAATCCTGAAATTAAACTTTGAGGAGAAAACATTGGCAATTATGTCAAAGCCAGAAACAGAGTGTATGTCTCAACAAATTTTGTTCTTCGAACTTATTTGCATAATTCAGAGTATGAGTAACTTAAGAAATACAATGGAAACAAATTACAGTGAATGAGGAAAACATCACCACCAAAAATGACACATGAATCCTATAGTTGTTGTGACTGTATTATTGAATTGATGAAAATACAAAAAGCTTAGTGAGTTGTTTTACAAAAACTCAATCATGGTCCCCTGACTGATCAACCCTATTTTACACATTTGAATCACTTAAATTTATAAAACAAACTCTCCCCAGGCTCAAAAGGTCAGATTCAACCGCCTCGGCCAAGAATAGCATAAAATCCCCAAAAATCTGGAACTACAAATTTGGTCGAATTTGCTGAAAATAGGGGTACGCTCAATTATTGATTTCTCCCAATCAGTGAAACTTGTGCAAAACCCGAAGGATTTTATTTTATATTATCTTGTATGGAGCAAAAACCTCCTTCAGTTTCTCAAATTTCATCTCCACCTTGCCGAAACAACTCCCGCAAAATCGGGACTGTAACGGGAAAAACCAGAAATCCAAAAACTGAGGATGAAAGACAGCTTCCATTCTCCCAACTGGTGAAACCTTTGCAAAAAATGGGAGAGGTTTTTTTTCTTCAGCCCATTATGAACAAAAATTTCTTTCATTTTTTTAAATTTCATCTCCGTTTGCCCATAATCCGCGTCACAAGACGAGGTGTCAAACAGACCAAAAATGGGCGGTTTTGAAAAATTGGGGGAAAGCGGTTTTTTGGGGAAAGGTGGTATTCCGGACCCCCCTTGAGGTGGTAAGTGGTATTGGGAGGGGGGGTCTGAAATCACCTGGAGGTGACAAGTGTCCCTCCCAATACCACTATTCTTGACCCCCCCCCTCCGTTAAAGTTCTAAAAGCATAGTGGGGGTCCGAAATTTTTTATGTCTGTGGATTTATTTATTTTGGGATATGTGTAAAAGGTGTGCACTATGTTTTTATTTTATTTGTTTTTGACTTGTTGTTTTATTTATTATGTTTTGTCTTTTTGTTTTATTACTTTTTGTTTTTTATTTTATTTATTTAGTTTATTTTTACGTGTTTTTTTGTTTTTAATTTTTATTTTGTTTACTTTTTATTTATTATGTTTTAACTTTGTTTTATTTTTAAATTATTATTTGTTTTATAAATGTTTTTGCGCCTATTCATTTTATTTGTTTATTACTCATTTTTTTTATTATTATTTAAGTTATTATCTTATATTTTTGTTTATTTATTTTTGTTTTAACTATATAGTTTTGTTTTTTTTTTTGATTTATTTTATTTTTATGTTTTTTATTGTTTTTTATTATTGTTTTGTATTTGTTTTTGTTTTTAATTTTTTGTTTTATGATTTATTTTATGATATTTTTAATGTTTTTTTTTGTGGGATTAATAAAGCGCTAACCTAAGTATTAACAACTAAGTTAATTATTAATTAATTAATTTAATTAATAATTAATTTATTAATAACAAGTCTGGTCTAACTACTAACCTAATGTTTTTATCCTAAGGTGGTTTATTGCACATGTAGGGACAAAGATAGCGAAGAGGAGCGGAAGTGAAGGATGAGGGAATGAAGGGCGCAACAAGGTAGATGAAGGATGCAGCAGGGTGATAGAGGATCAGGCGAAATGAATGGAGGGGTAAAAGGAACAAAAACCAAGAGACCAGCAAGCCAAGAACTTCATCATGAGATGCACAAATGATATCTGAATCATCAAATATCCTACAATTATAGGACTCTAACAGTCCCCACTCTTTCCTAGACTGCAAATACCTGAGTATTTCATTCCCCCATAAAGCTATCTTGGGTGAGACTGCATTGTTCCCTTTGTGCTCAATGTTTCCTTCTAGTTTACTAGGAAGGTCGATAGTTTTGAGGGTTTTGTTGGAAACCTATTGAGAACAAAAACTGGGTCGGCCCAAGCATCCAACACATAGTCTGAAGCACCTATCTCAATCTCAAAGGCTTGTTGTAGGTCAGATAATTAAAGCACTAAGGCCGGGCACAAGCGTTGCTTTAGATCATCAAACACTTTTTGTTGGGACAGGCCCCACATAATTGTTTCTTACCACCAACCCTACTTATTTAGCTGAGGGCCCATGCAATATGGTAAAATATCAACATGAACCTGTGATAGAAATTGGCAAGGCCTAATAATCTCTAAAGCTCAGTGAGCATGGTTGGGGATGGCCAGTCACAAATGACTTGGATCTTGGCTGGATCAACATGCACACCATGCACATAAAAACTGTAGCCTAGTTATTGGACCCTGTCCATGCTAAAGGAGTTTTTTTCCAAGTTGGATTTTAGCTTGTACTACCACATAGTGTGCAAAACCTGTTGAATATGTTGCAAGTGTTCTTCCCAAGTCTTGTTGTAGATGAGGATTTCATTTAGATACACCACCAAAAAATAATTAGTGAAAGGCCGAAAGATATCATCCATCATTGTTGGCCCTTGACCAGGTTTTATGGAAACACTGGTCATGTTTGACCGATTTTTGGATTTCGACAGGTTGGTCAAAGGCAGAGTGCAAGGTGAAGCGGAGATCACAGGATCTCGGCATCTTTTTAGGGATTTTTGGGTTTACGGTTTATGTAAGAGCTATGGGATGTCGGCCCATGGGTTTTACCCATGTTTAGGCCCATTTTGTAAAGTATAAATAGACATCTAGGCGATGTAAGAACTAGTAAGTTATTTGGCTTAGCGCTAAGGCAAGCTAAGTGAAAATGATGTAAGTGGGATCTATGTGATTGAGTTGGCTCTGTGCATACTGTGTGTTGAGAACTTGCAGAGCTAAGTGCAAGTGATTGTAAGAAGGCTCTGTGCCTAGATCTACTCAGGGAAGGAGGATCTGGCGAGGTGCGCACAGATCTCCTGTCCTATGCAGAGTTGACCCTATGGCTTTGTGCATGTAAGAAGCTTGAAGAAGATAATAAAGAAGAAGAAGAGTTGATGGATGTAGCCCCACACTGGGGTGAACCACATATATTATTTGTTGTGATTGCTTCGTGCATTATGGTTGTTATGTTATTGATGTGATTTATGATTAGTGCAGTACTATATGTTAGATGCATCTGATATAGTAGATTAGTGCTTATTGATGTAAATGAATGCTAGAACTGACTTATTTTTATGTGTTAAGTGCTTAAATGTGTTAGGTCATGTTGAAGACTGCGTTGCTCTATAATTAGGGTTTCACCTGTGATGTGAATAATGGGTTAAATACTAATGATTCGTATCTGCTAAGTGCTATGTTAAGTACTCTAATCACAGATCTTTTTCCCAGCTAGGTTGTAGACACTAGAGTCCTACAACCACCTCTGCCTCTACCTCGGGTGAGAATTCATCTTCTTTGCAGGTGTTTTCGAAAGGGCCAGAATTTAGGGTTTTGTTGGTGCGTTGTTGAAGCGTTGAACCCTGGGTCTGCCCCTGTGCCAACAAATGGTTCCATTTCCAGGACCTGAAACTGTGATTCCTGGGAACTGAAGAAAAAAAGGGAAAGCTTTGTTTGTAGATCTGTTGCTGCGGTGCGCAGTATTCTACTTGACTTGTGAAGCTCTGTGCTAAGAAAGGAATAAAATCTGAAGAAAATAGGTAATATCTTAAATATTTGTGATCTGATAAAGGTAAGATAAGTGGAAAATTTTTCTTCAAAAGAATGGATCTAGGTATATTTGATAGATTTGGTTCTAGTCTGAAAACTAGGGCATAGTTAGAAGGAAGAAGAAGATATGATATGAATAGATCTGATAGAAACAGTGAAAGATATGTTATTCCTATGCATAGAAAGAACGCTTGGACTAACAAATGGATGCAGGATCCTAGAAAGAATGTTTTGCAGATTCATCACTGTGATACTAGTGCACAATATAGGAAAGGTTGGGGATCATTTAAGAGAAAGAGAGGATTAACTCTGTGTTATAATTGCAGAAGACCAGGACATCTTACTAAGGAATGCCCTGGTAGAAACCCTAGTTGTCTTTGTTTTAAATTTGTGGATCATGAAGTTTTGGATTTACCTAGAATGATTGCTAAAGTTGAAAAGATGACCATGAGACAAGAAAACCCTAAGCAAGGCCAAGAGACTAAGAATATGAAAGAATCAGAGGCTCTATTATTGCATATGAAAGAAACACTGAATGATGACAGAGACACTAGTTTATCAGAGATATTAAAAGAGAGAGAGTGCATAGAAACAAGAATAGGAGACTTTGACATAGACTGTGTATTGGATGTAGAAACACAAGGGAATATTATGATAGAAAGAACTTGGGAAATTTTGGGAAAGCCAGCTCTGATTCCTTCATTGGGAGGAATAGGATTGTTTAAAGAAAAATTGATAACCCTATGTGGAAGACTTACCTAGATACCTATGAATTCTCATGGATATTTGACAGAGGAAGAATTCGAGGTCATTAATTTTGTTGAGAACAACACCCCATTTTCTCTTTTTCTAGGTAAGACCTGGGTTGAGAAAGATTGGCTCTGAAAGAAAAAATAAGAGGAAGCTCTAGAAAATAAAAGGAAAGAACTAAGAGATTTTATGGCTAGGAGTATAGCACATTTAATATAAGATCGAGAGGACAATTTGAAGCTACTAAGAGCCAAAGACTTCGTTGTCGAAGTTGAAAGAATGCAGAAAGGCTTAGGAAACTTATCCATGCAAGAAAGTAGAGAACCTACTCTAGAAAAAGAAGAAGTATTACCTTCGAACCCTATGAAAGAATCTCATCAATGCGAAGTTGCTATGTTAAGTATAGACAAGAATCAAAATGGAAAGAGAAACCTAGTAACTCAGATGACAGGAAAGAAAGATAGAAAGCTCAGCAAGAAGAAAGCTAAGTTTGGAAAATTTCAAGAAGTTCCAGAGAGGACTTCGTAGAAAGAAGATTTACATAATTTGAACTCCGCTGAAATATTGGAACAATGTGGATTAGCACTTTGCCATGACGAAGCGATACAACCATTGGAGGCATCTCGACCGTTAGACCGATGCTTATGAACGGCGAGAAACGCAATTACAGTAAAAAATATCGCCATTGGACCATTGAGACCATTCCCTAACGGATGGAATCGCATTGATGAAGGCTTTCTTGTCTGTTGGAGGAGTTCGTTACATCGTTGTATATTTATCCTGTCGAATGTTGCACCAAGAACACTTTTTCAAATTGTGATTATCCGAGCCTGCAGAGAGCTGACTATTACTGTTTTGTGCTTATTGAGACCTCATCGTCCATTATGTTACCTCTTTGTTCACCGACCCAAGATATATGATATTGAGTGTGCATGTTGAATGACTTGAGTGCAGTAGATAAAACCGTTGAATAAATTCTCATAGACCTCATGGCAGAGAAGGCCATGTCCACAGGAATCCAAGCCTCATCGATGAGAGGAGTGCAAGAATCATCGTCGAATTCTCATGGATCTAGACCATCCCAAGCTGTGACTGAGAAACAAACCAAGCATCATGATGACTTAGTGAATGTGAAGCTCATCCCATCCATAATGCCCGAATACATCCCGCCTCTGGCTGGCGCGGTGAGCCGTGACATTGTCCCAAGGGACTTCAAATACACCTTGATTACTGTGTACATCTCGAAGGGGATACGTGCAGTCAAATATAAGTTGGAGAGGATTCTGACATTGAAGATTAGGGACTGCAACTTAGGAGATCGCAAGAACTACAACAAGCTCACACCTCATAAGTATTTGACCAGGACAAAGGGGAAGAATTCAAAGATAATCCCCCAACCATGGAACATTGACATCACGAGGTCCAGCATCATGAATTTAATGAAAATACCCCACTTTGGAAGGCATCAGGAGTCTAACATGTGAATTAAAATCCTGCTTTATTTCTTCCATGCAGGCTATCTGTGGCTAGATGGATGCATTAGCGTATATCCAACATTGATCCATAGGATCATTGGATTAAGCATGCAAGGACCAGATCCACAAGAATTTTATCCAGGGAAGGCTGCAAATCGTGCCCTAGTGCAGAAAATCAAAGACACCTATGGCAATGTGGAAAACGGGAACCGTGGCTACAAGGTAGCCTCCATCCAGAATGGTGCAGTGTGCCTATATTACTAGTTGATCGTTGGTAAGCTAGTAAGGAAGAACAAACCCACGCAAGTCACGGGGTTTGTTGTTGAACTCACAGGAAAATGCATTGAAGGGTTACAAATGAATTGGGCGAGTTATCTCGTCAACCGGTTAGAACAAGACTTTTGTGAAGCTCAGGATCAAGGCTACAAGGTCCATTTCAGTTGGATGTTGATCCTCATAACCTTCATTGCTTCGAAGATGTTGGAAGTTGCAACTTCCCTGAAATTGAACCATCTTAACCCTTAGCTGAGAAGTTCACTACGCTCTAGTATTCGAGCGACATGGCTAAAAAATGGAATTCAAATGCGGTGTTTCACACCTATTACCTATAGTTGAAGAGGTTTATTGATTCTTTCCCTCGCATGACATCAAACACCCTGCACATGTTCAGGCCCTTTGTGAAGTTCCACACAGATAGACACTTTATTTATATCACTGTGTGTGGAGACAAACATAAATAAAAGCTTCAATCCTACTATAAGCTCACAGAGGAGGACATGGAATAAATAACTAAGGAATGGCCTGCAGAGTTCCTTATACCAGTTGACCAGACATAATTGTCTGACCTCGACCTCATTGGAAGTCCTGTGGTCACTCACGAAGATTATGATGCACCCATCAGTAGTAGAAGAAAGAATAAGGAAAAGGTACAAGAGCTGAACAACACATCAGAAGAAACTACTTCAGATTCACCTAAAGGGGGATAAGGTGATGAAGTGGACAAAGAAGAGGATGAAGGGGAAGAAGACAAACCGAAGCAGGGTGAAGTAACACCACCTAGAGATCCCATTGAAATTATAGAGACATCCAATAACATAAAGGTATCCCCCAACGAAACCTACATCGCGGAAGAAGTCAAAACATAGTAATCCCAAGTTGTAGACTGTGCTCATATTAGATGACATCGACCTCATGATCTTCATCATATCATATACATGAGAAGATATTTTACAGCGCAATGAAGCAAAACAAGAAACCATGTATGATCACATTGAAGAAGAGTTGAAAGGGGTACAACAAGCCCTCTACTCTAGCCGCGCAGTATCTACTGCACCATTTCCATCAGAAGGAGTAGAGTTGGGAGATGAACCTGCCTAGCTACGTAGAATAGAAGATGTCACAGAAGCTCTCCTTCATTATTTCCAAGAAGAAAAATAAAAAACCATAGAGGCACTAATGTAAGAAAAGGAGGAAGAAATAGAGAAAAAATGAGTTGCACATTAGGAAAAATATGACCTCCAAGCGAAGTTCGCAAAGGATAGAGAACAGATCCAAAAGGAGAAAGAACAACTGCTCATGGAGTAGATTGGAGTTAAAGAAGCAGTCACTAGAGCACTTCTCTCTGTGATTGGCTTAGAACATATGGAAGAATACCCAGTGGAGAGTCAAGTGGGGAAGCTTGTTGAATCCATTTAACAACTCCAACAAAGAGTAGCAGAATTAGAATTACAAACAGTGCCAAGCAATCTACAGGAAGTGTGAGATCTAAGAGAAGAAACTGCGAGGAGTTCATTTGAGAGAATCAAAGCATTAACCTTGGAATTGAAACAACTCATCAGTTGAAGTGCACAGACCTATGAGCACTTTGCAGAGGACCCTGAGCTTAGGACTCTAGAGTCACAACTCCAAGAGGTGAAGAAGCAAGAAACAACAGTGCAGGCGCAATTGAAGCCTCTATCAGTGGTCGAGAGAATGGAAATGTCCCAGGAACAATGCATTATTTAGCAATAGTTCCACGCCATCCAGACTAAATTCACTGAAGTGAATCAGAGACTCTAGCTAGTACAGGATGAATCTTGCACACTTTTCTAGGAAATTGAAGGACAGGGTGCATAGCTAGAGTAAGTGGTGATCACAGTGGAAGAACGATTAGAAGGGATAGTGACAAAGAAAGTTATTTAGGAGTTCATCGAGCAGGAGGCTCTAGAGAAAAAACAAGTCGAAGCAGCCCAAGCCAAGCTCGAGGCATTTGAGGCAGATTTACCCATATCATAGTGACTCTGGATGAGTCACAGGTGAGTGTTGGGGGCCTGTTGGCCCTTGACTAGGTTTTGTGGAAACGTTGGTCATGGTTGACCAATTTTGGGACTTTGATAGGCTGGTCGAAGGTGGAGCGCAAGGCGAAGCAGATATCGAGGGATATCGGCCCCTCTTTAGGGATTTTTGGGTTTAGGGTTTATGTAACAGGTATGGGATGTCCGCCCATGGGATTTACCCATGTTTAGGCCCATTTTGTAAAGTATAAATAGACATCTAGGCGATGTAAGAACTAGTAAGTTATTTGTCTTAGTGCTAAGGTTAGCTAAGTGAAAATTATGTAAGTGGGATCTATGTGATTGATTTGGCTCTGTGCATACTGTGTGTTGAGAACTTGCAGAGCTAAGTGCAAGTGATTGTAAGAAGGCTTTGTGCCTAGATCTACTCGGGGAAGGAGGATCTGGCGAGGTGCATGCAGATCTCCTATCCTATGCGGAGTTGATCCTATGTCTCTATGCATGTAAGAATCTTGAAGAAGATAATAAACAAGAAGAAGAGTTGGTGGGCATAGCTGCACACTAGGGTGAACCACGTATCTCCTGTGTTGTGATTGCTTCGTGCATTATGGTTGTTATGTTATTGATATGATTTATGCTTAGTGCAGTACTATATGTTAGATGCATCTGATATAGTATCTTAGTGCTTATTAATGTAAATGAAATCTAGATCTGACCTATTTCTATGTGCTAAGTGCTTAAATGTTTTAGGTCATGTTGAATATTGCGCTGCTCTGTAATTAGGGTTTCACTTGCAATGTGAATAAAGGGTTAAATACTAATGATTGGTATATTCTATGTTCTCTGTTAAGTACTTTAATCACTGATCTATGTCCCATCTAGGTTGTAGACACTGGATTCCTACAACCACCCCTTCCTCTACCTTGGGTGAGACTTCATTTGCTTCACAGGTGTTGCCGAAAGGGTCAGTAGTTAGGTTTTTGCTAGTTCATTGTTGACGTGTTGAACCCTGTGTCTACCCCTGTGCCAACAATCATCCTCATGAAATTTGGTGGGGAATTTTTAATTCCAAAGGGCACGACCAACCATTCAAAAATACTTTCTCTTAACTTAAAGGTAGTTTTCCATACATGTGTATGTTCTATTGGGACCTGATGGTAGCCAGACTTCAAATAAATCTTACTGAAGTATTTTTCCCCCTTGAGTTGATCATGGAGCTCGACAATTCAAGGAATTGGGTACCAGATCCTAACTGTGATTTTATTTAGGGCCCGATAATCAATGCAGAGTCGCTAGGTCCTGTCTTTCTTCTACACTAGCACGATTGGGCTTCCACAAGGTGATTATTTGGGTTATATGTTCCCCTTATGGAGCAATTCTTGGATCTGACGCTTGATCTCCTCATTTTATGGTAGAGAGCGATGATAGAATGGCCCATTGGGTAGTGGTGCATTGGGGGTCAAATCGATGGGATGCTTTACCTGACAGTGCAGAGGAACCCCAGTATGGGATGAAAATATGTCTTTGTATTCTTCCACAACCTTATCCGCTTGCTTCTGTTGCATGGAGAGGTCAACTGTGGAGGCCATGGATGTGGTAGCCACCTTTCGCTCACTCTGAGAGTGAATCATGAAGAAGACAAACTTACATGTCTAAGAAATGACCTTCCTGCATTTCTTGGCAAAGATCAAGGAAATAGCACTAGGTGGGACTACCTCGGTTATCCTATAAAATTTCCTGTTCAAAGTAATAATAACACTATGTGGCATAGACTCATATACAACATGACATTTCCATAAATAAGGTTGGCCCAAAAGAACATCACAAACTTCAAGGGGAGCAACATCACAGAATAACTCATCATTGAATGGCTTGATGCCATACATCAGGATTCATTGTTGGATGGCGCGAAGATCACTTTCTTGATGTAGTCGTCTGATGGTGTAGAGATGTTGGTGCAGAATTGTTGGCAGGGCTAGCCACTTGATGACCTATGCTGAGATGAGGCTCTTATAGCTACCACTATTAACGATAAATTGTAGAGAAGTGCCTTTCACCCACATCTGTGAATGAAAGGGGTGCTCACCTTCCTCTAGATCCTCAATTTCATCGATATGGATCTTGGTGGAAAAAATAGTGGCATTGAATTCCATGTCAATGATCTGTCTCCCCTTTTCTGGTTTTGACTTAGAGTCATAACCTACATCTGATTCAAAGGATTTTACTTTAGCCACCAATAACTTCCTTGAGTGAAAATCAACAGTGTTATGCAAGGGGCTCCTATGGATGTCGCACCACTTCCCAGTATATTTCTTTGTCTTCCCATTGTCCTTATTTTTTTATAGCTTGGACTGGTTTTCCTAAGGTTTCCCATATTTTATCTGTCTTTTTTTATATGTTTTGGGGCTTCCCTTTCTCTACTTCTGCTGTGAGGGGTTCCTAGACCCAAAATGTCGTGTCTTTTTTTTAATCTTCTGCTCGATTTTGACGGCAAATCAATAGACCACACCCAAGGATGAGATGTCCAAAAATCCATTTATGTCTATATGTATCTATGTAGACCACCGTGGTAATTGAGCACTATATGTCACTCATAATATTTGATATCCAACTTGGTGCGTAAGGTGTGGAAGACATCGGTGAACTCTGGCACTGTTTGGTCTCTTTCTTGTCGCACTGTCGTCCATCTTGTATACAAGTCGTCATAAATTCCAATAGGATAGTATTGTTCCTTAATATCATCCTTGAAGGAACCTCAAGTGGGTGCAACTTCAAATAATGTGGATCCTTCTATTTCCCTTTTCTCACAGAAAGTCTCCCACCAATCTTTGACATGGGGGATGACCTTCAGGAGCGCAATTGTAATATTTTCCCTATCGAAAAAGTTGTGTATAGAAAAATACCCTTCTAGAAGGTTTAACCATTTATCTACGAAATCCACATATATTTGACCTTCAAATATAGGAATATCAAAATTTATTTGTACCTTGAAGGGGGTGTCACCTCCGCTTGAGGTGGATGTGTCTCTTGTCAATAGTCATCGAAGGATTTGTGAAAATCTATCCATCATCTCATTTCTTTGTTGCTCAAGGGATTCCTCAAAAAAAAAATTGAAAGGATATCATGTCTCATCGTATTTCTTTTCTCCCGCTATGGATGGCTACTTGGGTGTGCGAGAGAAGTTTTCCTAAAGAGAAACAAGCTCAAGACACAACTCTCTATACCCTGACTGCATCAGGGACATGCATTAAAAAACAACAAGGAATAGACTGCTCTGATACCACTGATCTAGATTTATGAGAGCAACAAAATGAAACCATAGGTTTATAATATTAACAAAGAGTCACATTGAACAACAACAAAGATACAATAAAACTTGACTTCTATTAAATAAGAAATATGTTGAAAACTGTAAAATGCAGATTGAAAACAAGCTTGCTAGAATGGTGGAATCTTATCTATGAGAAGAGATATGATGACTACGCTCATTCACAATAATATGAGTATAATGAGTCTCTGAAGGAATTTTTACAATAAACATGAATTCCAAAACCCTAGACAAGAAACTTGATGGGACCCCTTGATTACCCTAAGTTCTTAGGGTAAAATTACCCATGACTCAATCGGATGGCCCCCCCCAGTCTTGACGATGCCTTATGACATTTTTTTTCCTAGATTTTCACAAAAAAAGAGCATTATTTACCATAAAATTAAAAATGTGAATTTTATCTTGATGGATAACCTCAATTGGGTTTTAGAAAACCTTAAGGGTGAGCTTGACTTGATTTTTAACATAATGTTAGTGAAAAAAATGGGTATCTGTGAACACCTCTTAAAGGGGATTCTAGAAGGTGGGGCATTAAGTCATGTGGGCCCCATTGGGGTAAGTTAGTACATCAACTTCTTAGGGTCATAGCTTTTTCATATTATCTCCATTTATGGTGTATGATAGTTCGTTGGAAAGGTATTGACGAGGAGATTCATTCAGGGGGATTATTCACTTCTTTAATCTATTATTGAGGTGTACGATAGTGAAAACACATCGTTTGGGCCCTCAAAATGGCCCCAGAAGTTTGGGAACCGAAAAGCTACTAAAATTAGTAAGTTGCCAAAAAAATGTTTTGACCCAGTTGGAAAAGGTGGGTGGCCATAGGTACAGGCCTTGCAGCATTTTTTCCTTTGTATTCTGACACCTTGACCCATGGAGGAATCTTCTTGAGTGTCATTATCATGCACATGTCTCCTCGCACTAAGCATCAATATGTTCCATGCAAGATACCAGATATATAAAATATGCAGAACAGAAATAAAATGCTAGAAATGGCAGAATAACAGTAAAATATCCAGCATAGTCTTCACAATACACAGTAATGATATATGAAATAGCAATAGAAAAAGCACTTTGATTCAAAAACAAATGTTCACAGGCCTCTTCGAGGGGGCAACCTCCAGTTGAGCAGCGCTCTATTACAATAATCTCCAAGCTAGGATTCTCATACCCTCGACCCTTATTTATACTAAATATGTCTATTAAGAGAAGCATCTAGGGGAAGATCCTTCTAGAAGTGGAAGCTTCTATTAGGTCTTCTTACATCCACCTTATTCTAT
>JZKD02S0990039.1:1037558-1055660 GCA_000966675.3 Picea glauca | reverse complement strand
TTTATATAGCTCTCTCTATCTCCTAGGAACCTTCTAGAGAGCCTTCTCACATTTATTACATCCAACTACCATAGTGGGTCTTTATTAATATAGTGGACCTAGTCCACCTTACATTTAATGACCACATTCTCATATATTAAATGACTTCTACTAATAACACATAACTACATTCTCATTGGGTACCTCCCTAGGTACCCCATATTACCTCCCTAGGTATACTACAAGAGACCATTGCTTCCTAAGGGGGGAGGATTGATCCAGGAGGAAATCGGTGGCCACCCATCTATTCCACTAACTCAAAACAAGGGTTTCCACCTTGGAATTTTTTCTACATCTTTTCAAGTCCTAAACTTTCAGGCAGAGTGTGATGGAAAAATGTGTAGTCCTTGGATATACCTTTCCAACAATCTATCGTGTGCCCCAAACATATATCATATTCAAAAGTTATGCCCTTGGGAAGTTGATGTACTAACTACCCCCATCGGGGCCCGCAAACCTTTTTGTGTTTCATCTTCTGAGGTTAGGATTTTAGATTTTGTTTATGTTAAAAATGCTTCTAGAGCCTCATTGTAATCATTATCATATTCTTCCGAATGAGTGTAGCCATCACATCTCTTCTCAATGATAAGTTGCCACCATTCTAGTGAGTCATTCACTTCGTAATTTTATAGTTTATGTACATTCTCTCATTAATAAAAAAATGTGCATTAAAGTATCTTTTTATTTATTTCAATATCTATGTATATTTCATTGTTATATATCCACCTTCATTTCATTCTCAAAATAATCTGGATCAATACAAGTTACTCTCTCTAACTCCAAATATAGTTGATTTGTTTGAGCTAGATCTTCTAGGCATAATGAGCGCCTATCCATCTTGGAATAATACCTCATAGCCATTCTTCTCAATCACTGAGATTGAGATCACACTCCTCTTGAGTTATGGCACCCATAACACATTTTGAACTCTCAAAACACCTTCTAACACCATCTATAATGGCACTATTCCAAATCCCTTCATTGCATGCTTGGTCCCAATACCAAGTTCTACATGGATCTCTAATTCAAACTATGTGAATCTCTTGAACACCTCTTTTTCTCCTATCATATGATGCGTGGCTCCACTATCTATCAACCATGCACCATCTAATATGGTTCCCAAGGAAGTTTGAGAAACAGGTAAGAACTCTATATGTTTAAACTTCTTGTCAAACTCATCTATTTGATCCTTTTCCACTGCAGCTACATCCGATTGTATTTCATTCCCCCCCTTCTTCCTTTACGTACATTGCCCTACATAATGTCCAAAATTGTGACATGTAAAGCACTTGAATTTTCTCATGTCCTTCTTCTTCTTTCTATCTTGAGTGATAGAATCTCCACTAGAAATCTTATTGAACTTTCCATTCCTTGCCTGGATTGCAAGAGAAAAGTTCTCATCATAGCTACACTTCAAACCATCCCTAGATTCTAACAGATTCTCCTCCTGAATACAATCAATCTATAGTCTATCAAAACCTGGAATTTCCTCTAATGCACATATCCCTTGCACAAAAGGTTCCCAAGACTTGGGAAGACCTCTCAATGCTACATTCACCAACTTAGCATCATGTACTGTCTCACCAATGGATACAAGTTGATCTTGTATCTATGTAATATTCCTAAGATAATTCACAACCATGTCCTCACTAGACATCTTGACAACTTGAAGTTGGTGCTTCAAATGTAACAACCTGCTTATAATCTTGTTGTGGTATAGACTCACCAAAGCATCATACATTTCCTTGGCATATTTATTCTCAGAAATGTGTGGAATCAAGTGTTCATTTATGGATTATAGAAACACCCGCTTGGCCTTCAATTCCTTCTTCTTGTGAGCTTCCAATCATGTAGATCAATAGAAATTGCAACCATAGACTCAACATACTCTTTGAGGTCATTCTCCTCCAATAGAAGAAGAACCCTTGCCTTCCAAGCCCAGAAGTTTGTTTCCCCTTCCAACCTATCCTCAGTCTTCAATGTGTTCACCATATTCAAGATATGATCTAATAATCCTCTGTTAAAACTTCCCATGTATTGTTGTTCACTTAAAACTTTCCTTCGATTTCCCTTGTTGATTATCAACCCAATAATATCTATCCTCTTGGTTTCCTCCCTTTAGAGATTAGGCTCCCTCTTTCCTTCAAAGCCTCGGCTCTGATAACATGTTGAATTTTCATGAGTGGACTCAACCTTTGGTATGCACTAATACCATGTTGATATTTTACCACTCTACTCAACACCTGACAATTAGCTCAAAATAAAATCACTTTATCTACTGAAATCACAGTTGAGTAATCAACTAGACATGCAAAGAAAAATAAACAAGGAAACCAAAATATCAAGCACACATAAACACCAATATTTTTAGGTATAAACCCCTGGAAAAGACTTGGAGGAAAAACTAGTCCAATGATTCTTTTATTAAGGTAAAATCAGGGCTCTCGTAATAGGGAAACTAGCCCATTGAGAGAATATACACTGCATACAAACCTAGCAACTATGGTGATGTTTTACGACCCTATACTAGCATGTTTACCGAGTCATATGGGATTTTACTTATGTCGAATCATGTATATAAGAGACTATATACACTATGAACCACATATGTATGCAAAAATCCCATATGGCCACTTTTGTATGGTGCTCTTGTCTCCTCTGGTATCTATCCTTTGAAACCCACCTGTGGTTGCCCTTTCTTTCTCTCCTCCATCACTTTTATGACCTCTATATGGAAGTCCTTCTCCACCTATCCAAGATTTTCGATCGTGACCCTTTGTGATCCAATCCTCTGATCAATACTTGAATGAAATATCTTCACCCAACCTATGATATCTCCTTACTCTATAGTGTAAGAAAAAATCGTTATTTTCTCCTACACTCCTCAATCTTGGTCTCTCACCAAAGTCTCTCACAAGTGACTTCCTCTCAAAGTAAATTCTCCTTTACCCCAGCCTTTCTTTTATAGTTATGAGTTACAATATATTTCTAATAGTAAAAGTGATGTACAGTTGAGAATACTTCTCACACTCACCTAAGATTTAGATTACATGTTGCATGCTATTCATGTTCCTTAAATAACTCAATTACTAATAAAAACACTTTTACTTTAATTAATTCCTTTTAATTGAAGTAAACTCACACTAGGATTTCAAAAAATTCCACATGCTAAACACAAACAAATGCGTAAGTACCTATTTGATGCTACCACAAACATCAATAGATCCAATGATGCTACTATGCACAAGGCATTTGTCTCGAAATACATTTTCCTCTTCTTCAAATTCAACATAGAATTATTTTCAAATGCTCAGTCAATGCCTAACAACGTGAGGTATGGGTCATATTTGTCCATGATCTCAATGAATTCAAAGTCATCCTTTGTTTTGACCCCTTCTATTTTCACCTCCACTTGCTCCAACCTATCTATCAGATAGATCTTGTATTGATTAGAAAACCATAGTTGGATGGGCGACCAGACCAATTCTGGTTTCCCCATTACCTTCCATGATTTCTTCGATAAAATATCCATGTCAGGTCCCAGATCCAACATGACGCCATATATGTCATATCCTCCCATATCTGTTGGCATCTTAAAACTCTCAGCTAGTGCACTTCTATTTACTGACCTGAAAAATGTCTCTTTTAGGTAGGGGGGATAATACAACTTCCTGATTTTCTTGGTCCCCATGTAGATAGATAGCATTTTCATTAGATTCCTTGCAACATTTGTATCTTCAAGTAATCACAAGTAGTAATGCAATAAATAACTCACTTGGGTTTCGGTTTCTGCTTCATGATTCAAATCACGCATGTAATCTGTATGCACTTTGCACTGAAATTATTCAAGAGCTATTCTTGAATATCTCTCTTCTCAATGTGTTGCAACCAATCCTATATATGTACTTCCTTAATTGATTTCTTTGTCACCCACTCTAATTCTTTGTGGGAGAGAGCTTCTTCCAACAACTGTTGCATCGCGTGCAGGAATTCCTCCCTGAGGAAAGCATACTCCAACAATATATGAGTTTCCTTATGAACTTCTTCACAAATCCAAGCTTCTTATAGTGACCATTTTGTTTCATGTTGCAACTCTTCCTGAATCTAAGCATCCTCAAGTGACCTTTGGGTTGTGTGTTGTAGCTCTTCCTGTGCCCTTTCTTCTTTCATCTCTCTCTGCACATCGTGCAAAAACTATTTTTTTTGGGAAGCATAAAAATTTGGAGGGGGTTGGGATGCATTCCTTATCTGCCCCTCCTACTTTGAACCTGATCCCTCACCATGCTAAAATTATTCTCCTATATTTTCTCCTCCTCAGGTTACCACCCAAACATTGAATTCCTCAATCTTCCTCTCATCTTTGAATGGATACTCATGCACTGTATTACACTACTTCTTCTCTTCCCAATTCTTCAACAAGTCGAGATAGTCCTTAGTGACAAGATCAAGACTATAGCAATATGCACAAAATAAGCATGAATTAGTACAAAACCTCGAAACATGACCACTCTCTCTATAATTAAAACAAGTGGGAGGTCTTCCTCCTCCTTCGCCATATCCACGTCCACGACGATGCCCATATCCTCTTATAAGACCTCCTTGGTATATGTCGCACTCATCTCTACCACAATCACCATCTTGTTGCTCCTCTTGTACCCAAAATGCATCATAGGTATTATCCTGCATCAATTGGAGTGAATGACAATTGTTCACATCGCGCCTGACAGATTTACATAACTCAAAGAATGGACGGTGGGTCGTCATTTCATATTTTTGGCATTGTTGGGAAGCAGGGTGGCACATGGCCCCACTATCTACATATTTCACTCCACTTTGTCTATCCAGGTGGGAATGGACTTGGCATGCCTGTCGCCACATAGTTTGGAAGGACAGGGAACTAATCCCTATGATTCCCCTTAGAGAGAAATGTTGTACACCATACTTTCTCACTCATGACTTTATCATTTTCCATATTTTCTAGCTATATCGTCATATTGGTCAGTTGTGACTACACCTTTGCCAACCCTATTGATTACTTTGCACCTCTTGGTGTAGCTTCCAAGTGCATTTCAATATCAACTACCTATGCATGAGTCGTCACCTTCTATTGGGTGAGTGAGACTTGGATATGGGGGTGTAACCCTACATTAAACCATTCTTGATGCTACATGTCATGAATTAGGAATTTCATCCTATCCAACAATATTTTAAACCATTGTTCATAGTTGCAACCAATTTCTCCTTCCTTCTGCTTGATCTATTTTATCTATGTGATACACTCATATTCTGACTTTGGCTTCTAAAATTCCCTAAGCTAATATTCCTTACTCTCGGTTAGGGACCATGCCTATCCCACTAGCATGGTAGCCTTATACTTCATATACATTGTCAATTCTATGTCCCTAAACATGGTTTCCAACTATGTGATCTTCGCAACTTCATTTGTGATCATCTTCACATACCAAATCACTTCACATGTAAACTAATGTTGTTCTACATCATCTCTACCCGTTCCATGGAACATGGGCAACCTTAGTGTATTGTCTTGATTCACCATATTTGGGAACAAACTAGTTCCTCATCTCTGATGGCTATGGTTTTGATTCCACAACACCACTTCTTCTCTCAGTGAAGTAACGTTGACTTCGCCTTCTCTTTCACTTGTCTCATAGCTTCTTTCTTCTACTCCAATATCTTCACTATCTATTGTGTTTTCTTCTTGATTTAAAATAAGAAAGGGGGGTGGTATAAATGGGGGATAAGTATGTCTTCTTTTAAAAAATATTGTGAGGGGACTCAGAGCGTTTTCTACTCGCAGTCATGCAAGATCATCTAAAATTGTCCATACATCTCCCCCAACACTACGGAATCCTCCATCTTCTTCTTCTTATCGTGCATCAACACATGGCACCCCATATTCTACTCCTATTTTCACACTTCCACTATGCACACTATTTTATTCTCCTATCTTTGCACTACCACTAAGTGCACTACTTTCTTCTCCTACCCATGCACTGCCACCATGCATGCTAATTTCCCTTCCCATCAGGGAATTACCACTATGTTTACTGCCAACTTCTCTTCTGATCATCACGTCACTGCATTGTGTGAAACATTATCTTCTTTTCATGGCATCACCATGCAGTGCTTCATATTCCTAGTTTAACCATGCACTATGATTTTTCACATCCTCTACTGATCCTATTGGTGCACCACAAATCTACACCCGCACACCACAATTGTGCGCTCTCTTCTTTTTTAAAGTTGTGGAAGATTGCAACAACCAAAGGGTACGAGCTTTGTCACCTAGGCCCTCACTATCACTATTGTCACTACCAGTATCTTCTACACCAAGCCTCTTAACACGCCTATCCTCGTATGTACTCCACTTTGGCACAACATCCTCTCCCACACCACTACCTGTTGTGGTTTTTTTCTTCATCTTGGGCCTGACACCTTGCTCTACACCTTTGGGTAAATCTCCTCTAATCCTATGCTTGGATTTCCTTCTCATATTAACTCGTATTTCATATATCTCGACTCTTTCTCTCCTCTACTCTTTTGGTTCCATTCCATTCCACACCTCATCTCATCAACTTCTTGGATCCTCCTCAATGGATCCATCTTCTAGCTCATTTTTACCCACCTTTTCTAGAGCCCCCACCCTAGCACTAGGGGGTTTACTCAACCATCCTATCGAGCACCATGTGCATCATCCTTCTCTCTAAGAACAACATGTTGATCCAAAGTGGAATCTCTCTTAGCATCTTCTTCCTTGGAGATTCTTCAAAATTTCTTTCAACCTCACTGAAAGAATCATTATATTCTATAGAAAACTCAATAATGTAGCCTTCCTTCACTCGAACAAACCAAAAATCAATAGCCCGATTCCACTTGTTATATATCACCTTCAAGACATCAAGTGTGGCTTGATCCCAAACTCTTGGATCCAATGAAAATGCAGTTTAATTGATAGTAGTTTTTCTTTTCAACCATTCATGTAACAAACATGGAAATTTAGCAAAGAATAGCTCATGCATATCATAGTAGATATACATGTCTTTCCATTATGTCACATTCACCCTCAATCCTTGGGTATCTTGCATAGAAACCTCCTATTCTTTTGCCTCTACCCAATCTTGAATCTCCTCCTTAGATGGATTACACCTCATTTCTTTCCATCATCATTCCATACAAGACTTTCAAGTCCCAACAATAGAACCAATTGTTGGCTCGTTTCACACTTGCATGTGTCCTTTCTCATGCTCGAGGTTTTAGAACTAGGGTTCATCCAAAGTTAACCAACAATAACCCCAAAGCATTGGCATATCAATCCTCATATAGGGCCAACGAAAGTCTCATCGAGATGTATAGGATATCACAAAGACCATAAGCTTTTGTGACGGGGATGAAAGATAAAAATATAAGGCTCCATCTCGACTGATATAAGTGTAGTTCATATATAATAACTCATAAGAACTGAGAATTAAAACTATACACACACATAACTCAACAATGTATAATAGACCCTAAGTATATCATAAGAACAATGAAATTATTATTCCTTTCATTCCATTCAACTCAAACATAGATCACACATCAAGGAAGCCATAAGTGGCAACAATCAATTTTCAATACTTCTTCATATAACTTCTCAATAATACAAACTAGTGTGCAATGCACATATCCTTCATACTAGAGACTCATAAAGACTATGTGTATATTCTAGTAGCACAACATTACAATAGGCTCAGAATCAGCATAGTGTTTAGCTATGTGACACACCGAATCTTACTAGTGAACTGCCTAACTCTAACTCAGTAAGTTGCTTCCTTTTATAGTTTCTTCTGCTTGGGATCTCTGGCTCTCATGATATGCTCCACTCGGTTTTTTTATTAACTGCCTTGCATGCTTCATTCACCTACCATCGTTCCATGTATGCTTTCTATATCAAGGAAAGATTAATTGTTTGTCCAACTTGTTCTTTGGTTGTCCCGTGTCCCATGGTGCTGCTAGCAGTAATCATTCGGGAAGATATCATGATTATTACTTTCTTGATTTTAGAGACATATTCTTAATTTTTGGTGTTACTAATATAAATCGAACCGATGTGCACTTGGTACACTTTATATTGGTACGCAACTAGAAAAACTTGGTCTGACGTGCACTCCTGGCCATTCTATAACAATGTGGAATGTGCACGCACAAAACTTGGACAAAACTTGGAATGTTCACACACAACCATGTTTGTGCGTGCACGAGATGTAACCCAAAACTTTGGGTTCCAACAGAGGTTACAAATTATTGCAGTGTGAGTTCTAAATTTTGGGTTTCCACTTCATAGGTAAACTTGAGGTTTCCACTTTGGCAGAATTTGAAGTCTCTAGTTAACATGAAAGTTGTGGTTTCTAGCAAACTTAGTTGCGATGGGGGCATGTATTTGGGTGGAAGATTGGAGACAACATGTTTTTTGTGTGTTATATGGATAGAAACAACTTGGAGTGGGGGAGGATGTGAGGCCTCATGTGACACCCACTGACTGCACACACTCCTTCGAAGGATTCAAAGATGACTAGGGAAAATATCCAGATGAGGATGCATTTGGCTGGAAAAGTACTTGTCTTGTGGGCATGGGTAGGAGCACCTTATGTGAAATATGGTGATGTGCATCACCAAGGGGGCATGCGCTCCACTTTCCTTGCGATGGATAATGAGGATTTTGGTTATTTTTGGGAAAGTTTATGGAAATTTGGGCATGCACCCAAGGAACGGACCCTCCTACCCTTGGTAGCATGAGTGTGTTGGAGAGGTTGGACGACCCCATCAGAACACCCAAAAAGATTCTCGTTGATTGGTTCAAGGAAACGCACAAGGAAAGAATGCATGAAGAGGTTGGGGCATGTCAGAATGAGATGTGCACCCAAGAATGGGGCACATCAATCCCAAGGGATGTGAAGGGTTTATGTCAGCCCTTGACCAAGTTTTGGGGAAACACTGGTCATGTTTGACTGATTTTGGGACTTCGACAGGCTAGTCGAAGGCAGAGCACAAGACGAATAAGAGATCATGGAATCTTGGCCCCTTTTCAATACTTTTTGGGTTTAGGTTTTATGTCACGGGTATGGGATGTCGGCCCATGGGTTTACACATGTTTTCGCCCCTTTTGTAATGTATAAATAGATAACTAGGTGATGTAAGAAGGAGTGACTAGTCATTTGTAAGCTAAGTGCAAATGATGTAAGTGGGATCTATGTGATTGAGTTAGCTCTGTGCATACTGTGTGTTGAGAACTTGCAGAGCTAAGTGCAAGTGATTGTAAGAAGGCTTTGTCCCTAGATCTACTCAGGGAAGGAGGATCTTGCGAGGTGTGCATAGATCTCCTGTCCTATGTGGAGTTGACCCTGAGGCTTTGTGCATGTAAGAAGATTGAAGAAGATAATAAGAAGAAGAAGAGTTGGTGGACGTAGCCCCACGCTGGGGGTGAACCACGTATATCCTGTGTTATGGTTATTTTGTGTGATTGATGTGATTTATGCTTAGTGTTGTTATCTTTATGTATGTTAGATGCATATGATATGGTAGCTTAGTTCTTAATGATATGAATGAATCTTATATCTAATCTATTTCTATGTGCTAAGTGCTTGGATGCGATAGATCTTGTTGAATACTGCACTGCTATGTAATTAGGGTTTTATCTATGATGCGAATAAAGGCTAAATACTAATTGTTGTGTCTCTTTCATCACCTAAATGAGAAAAATGGAGACGCTTACAAGTCTAGTTGGGTTAGCTGGGAAAGATAGTAGTGAATCAAAGAGTTAGAAACATCAATCATAAGAAAAAAGAAAAAAACTAAACTAAGAACAATAAAAGAAACTAAACTAGAGTGCATAAAGATATTAGAATAAAAAATAAACAACATTCATGCCACCAATGGATAGGATTGTATTAGTGGAAAAACACCAAAGAGAAAGGGAGACTTATGGGTCCCCTCTTCCTCCAAGGGAGGGCTCTTGAACCCCCAATGATTGAGCTCTTCTTACAACTAGCAAACTTGAAGGAAATGGTGAAGAAATCCAAAGCTCATTCACTGAAGAGGTGATGTGAATAGCTCAATGAAATGATGCTTGTATTCTCTTGATAAGGAAAGAGGATCTTCCAAGAGAATATAGGAAGCATAACAATACAAATGAATTCCTTGGAAATATAGTGCACCCATGGCCTCTGTTTATAGCAAAGCTTTGAGGCATTATTCAACCAGTCTTTAGTGTGAACAAGGGGCTCTTTAGGGAACCCTTAGGTATTTGACCAGCCCCCCACTCGGATTCAGCTAGGATTTGGGTGTCAAATCGACATCAAAGCTGAACCAGAAGTGGGTGGAAGGCCAACCAAAATCATAAATGCATCGTTCTTAGGTGTGTGTAGTTTTTTGCATCCACGGTCGTGTAACGTGCGCATGTGCATTTTTATTAGGTTTCTGACTGGCGCATGTGCGTGCACTTCCTATGTATTCTTAGTGCATGCTGATTTTATAACTGGTTGTATAGTTTTGAGCACTTTGGAAATACATTTTTGGGCTATGTATGAACTAATATGTGTTTGGAGATGTTGGATTCCTGTAACCATTTGCGGATGAAATTGTTGTGATGAAAGATTCCCCCTGATGTGTGAGTTTAGAATTATATGTATAGCCGAAATATATCAATGTTTATTCTACTGAGAATACCATTGTAAGAAAGACTGTTGAGGGTCGTTGTAAGAGTGACCCATTGGAGGGAGAGGGGAACTTGTAGGAACCAAACCTTTCGTAAGGTGTGAAAAATAAATCTGTGTACAAACGAGGCGAGCATGCCCCATGCTCGTTTCATGTAACTCAAAAATGTGTAATACAGTAATTGAAGTTGTGTGTTGGTCTAGATGAATGCAGCACCCTTGGGGGTGTGTTGATAATATCAAAGAAAAATTCAGATGGTGAATAAACTATGAAAAGAGGCGATGACACCTATAAGAAGTGTCGAGGATTCACTAGCATTGATGGCCTAACAATTTTCAAAGGTCTTTGGAAAATATGAAAACAACTGCAATAGTCGCAAAGTAAGACCCGCCACAACATGAGAAATTTTTGAAGTCGAATGTGGTTGGGGTCAATGACAATAAAGAGAAATGATGGTTCTCTCTATGTCGTCCAAGAATCCTCATTGTAAAGGTAATGAGAGTGAAGATACTATCAACCATCTGGAAACTGTGTTGATGGCGACAGAAAGGGAGATGCGACTTCGAGAAGCGGAGGGCTTCATGAAATCCACTGGATAAAATCAGGAACTAATGAGTAACATGGACGAAGTCCAGGAGTGATGAGACTCAAGACTGCCCTTGGTTGGGGGGATATGTAAAGTGGCAGTAACTGTGAAAATGAATCTATCGTCAGGGGGATGACTAGACTAGGGTAAATTGTGCCAGAGGCATGACAAAATGGACAAACCCACAGATCAAAAGGTGTATGGACTGTAAGATACTCAGGGTTTATGAATAATTTCATTGATGGTAGGAAGTGAAAAATTCCCCAACCAAGGGAGACAAGGATTTATTTGATAGAAAAGGAAGGTCGCTAAAGGTGACAACAAAAAGCTATGTAAATGTGGGAAACAAAAGTTATGTACAATTACCAAAAGAATAAAGAATAAGTTGGGATAACTGTACAGATACAGAAACAGGTTCCCTAGTGCAAGATGTCTTGTCCAGTGAGGGTGCAAGTTGCTTGGAAAACAAGTGGAGGGTTAGGGCCTCATAGGTGGGTTTCTGTATGAGGGAAATGAATGGAGCACAATCTGCAGATGGGAAGACTGATGGTGGATGAAATGGAGGGTAAATGATACTACGGAGGTGCAGTCAAATGTGAACCATAATGAGATTCTCTGGGAGTCCATTGTAGGGAAGATAGAAAAATGAGGAGAAGGAGCATGTGGTTGATTCTCAGAAATGCAGATACTATCAGGACTCTCATCCCTAGGGGATGAAAAAAATCATGAGTGTTGAAGTGCCAAAGGGGACTATAATTGGGACAACTCATGTGGGAGAGAATGCTACCGGTTGACAGTACTGAAATGCAGTGGAGGTGACAGTACTACAGAGCCGGATATAGGAACCCTAAAAGAAAATGTCAGAGGGTGTGACTGGATATGCAATTGAGATTCAGAGGGAATGATTACATGCCAGTGTCGATCATATACCTGAAGGGCTAGCGCTGAGGCATGATGACCAAGTACCTGCACACATGAAAACTGAATACCCGACATGAACAATATCTGAAGGCAAAGAACATATAATAGTTATTCAATAATGTGTGAATATAATCATGCATACATGAGAATGATGATGAGAAAAATGCTCCCCGGGGGCCGAGGGTGGATGGTGGCCCGGGGAATATGACTGTGTAGGTAGGCTATAATTTATTCAGGAGATCATGCAGTGCCAATGGTGATTTCCTCTATGACTCCAGGTTTGATGGAAATATCAATTTTGATGGTAGGGGAAATGTTGGCCATATTTCCTTCTTCAAAAGCATCGAGGGTGAGGATAGGGTTATTGAACCAATATATATGCCCATATGGGAGGAAATATTTGGTTTTGATTGTGTATATGGGGTTTTGGTTAGGAGGTGCAAAGGCTTCCTGTGAAAAAAAGATAACTTTGTGATGGAGTGGATCCCATGGGCAATTAGGGGTAGTTAACTCCTCGAGGATTTCTTCACTGCAATGAAACTGTCGAGAATATAGGGAATCCAGGGGGTAACATTGGTAGCTATCACCATGTGGTTGTCTTTGGGTGGTGAAGGGGTAGAGGGGGTGACACAAGGGGGTGGCAATGGTTCACTCGACATAAAACAAATATCGAGATATGGTGGGTTTAAAATGGTAGGCGGGCGTAAAATTTTCGTGGGGAAATGAACTAGAGAATTGGGGGGATTTGGGTGAAAATCCACGTATAAGCTATATAAGAACCATGGAGGAGTAGGGAGTGCCTCAGGCTCGAGAGAAAAAACATGAATAACCTCTGATAATGGAGTAGGGATAATCACTGATTATGATGAGGGGGGTGTAGGATTTTGAATCAGGGTCGTTTGGCGATGCCTGTATTCAATGATCATAGGACATTGGTATGTGAAATGATCTAGTGATTTGCAAAGAGAGGAAGGGCATATCATACATTCATTGACTAAGGTCGTGACATAATGGATTTCAGTGACATGTGTTTGAGAAGACGCGGGTGGAGGGGGTTCTTGCTGAAATATCTGGTGTACTTCTGTTAGCCCTGAACAATAGTGGATGTAATGGCCATACTCTAAACAGATGGCACATGAAAATTTGGTTCACATTCCTTTGCTACATGTGTTAGGGGAGGTAGTATCAGTACTAGATGAAGCAGTGAGCGATGTCGTTGCTCATGGTAGTTGAATTAAATTGTGTAATTCAGGGAGAGACAGACATTTTTTGGTGGGGTGTCATCCTACTCGCATAGAGCGTGAGGGGGTTGTAAGCGAGGAGGAAGAAGAGATATGTGATCTTTCATCTTTCGTCTGCCCCCAGTTGTAGTGGTGGTGTGAGCAAGCGGGGGTGAGGGTGGTGTGGTGGGAGTAAGTATTGGAATATGCATCGGGATTCCTTTTGTTTGGGGAGGGAGATATGGTTGAGGAACCATCACAGGGGGATGTAGATACCATACTGGGATTTCCAACACCATATTGGGAAGGGTAAGAGTTGCGGCTACCTGGAATACTTGTACACCTAGTGGGGGATAAAAGAAGGGAATTTGAGTAAGGGCTTGGGGGATTGTCTCCCAAACTAGGATGTGACCCTGGGGTTAGGTGAAATCAGGAACAGGTGGAGCTAGATAATTTTCAAGGAATTCCTGAGGAAGAGGCTCTGGGACTAGTGGGACGTCAGATGTAAGAGAAGCCTCATTGGGAAGGATGGTATCTCTAGTGTTAGCTCCATTGGATGAGACGACACATACTTGTGCTGAAGGATGGATGAGCGGTGGTGCTCCATGGTATGTCCCTAGCAAGGATGGGTCTTTGAAAATTTCAGGGCCCCATCTCGATGAGGGGGTAGGCATCGAGATTAGTGTGGACAAAAGGGAGGATGTTATCAATGTTGGAAGAAGGGTCATGCTCATAATGTGAAACCTGATCGATGGTGATGATCTTCCCATTATGGGGAACATCATGGTTTGAAACACAAAAGAGGAAACTTCCTTCATAGCATACATGTCACTATGACCCAACAAGATATTGTAATTGAGTGGGGCATCAATAACTTCAATGTCAATAAGGATAGTTTTTCCCCCAAGTTCAACAGGGAAATTTTGGAAGAGACCTTTGGGAGAGGATGGTCATTTGTCATAAGATCTCAAAGTGATGGTAGAGGGTATGAGCTCAGGAGAGCCAAGTTTCTTCCATACGAATTTGGACATGATGCATGTGGATGCACCTTCATCAATGATGCAGTGATGGACTATGATGTTTTGGATTTTAACCGGTATTTGGAAGGCTACCAGAGAGGGGAGGCGGGGTCCCCCACTATCAATATCAAATGTGATGAGTCGGGTATCATCGGGGTTGACTGCCCCCGGGGAGAAAATTAATGATTTCCTTTGATTGGGATAGCTTTGAAGGACTTCTAAGACTAACATGGTGGCAAGATACTGTGCCAAGTCATTGACTAGACTGTAATTGTGGGACACCCTAGCCCCAAGGTTGTTGACATTCCTTCGTAATGGAATACGAGGAATACAAAGGGGTGTTTCAGTATTAGGGCCTGGAATCATCAAAGGTGGTCCAGCTGTGGCTGGGAGTACTTCTAAAGTGGTGGGGGCAGATTTAGGGGGTGCATTGTATTGACGACTGCGCGTTTGTAGAAGAATTTCTTCCTCGCTAGTGAGGAGGATAGTGTGATCTGCAGGATTTCAAGGATTTGGATACTGTCCCATCTAGGCTGGGGCAGGATGTATCTCCTATTGGGTGTTCATCACCCCTTGGTGTGGAATGGGGTTTTGCAGCACAGCTGGGGATGGTTTTTGCACATATTGTTGTGGGGTCTACTGAGGGGTAGGCAGTGTTGGGGGATGTGATCCATTCACAAAGTCTTTCATCCATTTAAAGTCAATGATTTGGGGGAAATGGTGAGTATAATGGCCATACTCACCACAAAGGGCACAAGGGAATTTTTTTCGAAGATTTTTGTTATTCTTCCCTTGGCGTTTGTTATTATTTCCCCCTTGGGGGTTCTAGTTCCCTTGATTATGGTTGCCCCCAGCAGGATGGTTCTGTTGGGGGTGATTCCATCCTGGTCCTGGATTATTATTGTTTTGGTTTTTTCCTTTCTTTTTGGCATTATTCGACTGATGGGTCGGGTTTTCTGTATTTAGTTGCTCGAAGTGGTGTACTTGCTGAATGGGAGAGGGTTGAACAAATTTAACCCTAGCATGTGGTTGCCCTTGTGGAGAAGCAATGGGCTGGGGAGGACCAGGAAATGGGAAGTACAGATTATGTTATGGCAATGATCCGTAAGGTACATAGGAAGGTGTGGTGCTTTCACTAGTGCTTAGGGTGTAAGCAGAGGTAGAGGTGTTTCTAGAACTAGGTTGAACAACCGGGCGCATCACGGGTGTCAGTGGGGGTCCACTTATGGGTGGAGGGAGGGAAATAGGGTATGGTTGTTGATAAGGGGGAGGGGGATAGTAAGGATTTCCTACATATAACAGTGGATATGGAGGTGTACCATACGTAGTTGGTTTTGGGGGGTATGTATTGCGGTGTGTTGTGGTACCAATCAATCCATCCACAGAGTGAGACATCCCATGTTTGTCCTGGATGAATGGCACGGGTCTCGGGGCATCAAGTAGTACCGTATATAAGTATCCTAACTGTGATTAAATGAGTTCAAACTATTGGGCCTTCCCAATGGCTTCTTATTCATACTGGGGGAAGGTGGCAGCCACATCTTTGGAAAGAAGGGAAACAAGTGATTTGAGAAACCAATTGAGGCATTGTTGCTTGGTGGCTTCTTCTTTGCATAAACTATGTTGTCGACGCCATTTGTGAATGTGGTCAGTGATGTGTGTGGTAGAGGTTTGTTTAAACTCTGAGAGAAGTTAGAGACCATTGTCATGACCGATGGGTAGTTGAAAGAAGGTAAAAAATTCTTTGGCCAAAGATTCAAAGGTCACATGGGACCCAGATTTTTCTTCTACATACCACTTGGCCAATGGGCCAATGAGTGTGTGTTGAAATAACCTCAATCGAATAGACTCAACCATGATGTTGTTTGAGGAGCACCATAAGTGAAAGGTCATGATATGGTTGGTTGGGTCATCTCCTACTTTTCCTTCAAACTTGAGGATGTCTAAAGGTAGTTTGGTAGGCATTGCAGGCCATGTGGGGTCATGCAATATAGGACTATTGGTGAGCTTAGTCAGATATGGCATGTTAAGGGAAGCCAAGTATCTCATCTGGGGTGGTGGTGGAGGATTAGTTTCAGCCATGGTGTGGGTGTTTTGTGTACCTGACCCTTGTGGGGTTGTACTTCCCCTTTGAGAAGAATTTTTCCCCCCGTCTCCATGTAAAGGAGAGTGAGTGGATGGTTGACCTTGCGAAGTGGACCCAAGTAAAGTGGAACCAAGAAAAGCTGATCCCAAGAAAGTAGCACTCACAAGAGTGTGAGAAGATGGATCTGATGAGTTGGCAAGACTAGGAGCTCCCACTAGAATGGGAGGGAGGTTGAGCAAGCATCTAGAACGACATGGATTCTCTGGGTCCCCTATGATGTCTGACTAGCCAAGTGGATGTGTGCAAATGGTGATGAGAGAAATAAATGAACAAGAGTCTTTGCTATAATTGTTGGACCTTCACAACATATTTCACAATTGCATGTAATCACAAGGGCATCATACATAAATCAATTGATACAGAAACATACATGTGAGTAGGTGGATTTTGTCTGCGTGGGAGAACAAAGAAAACAAATGCTTGTGTCCTAAAATATGTAACATCCTTCCTCTCAAATAGCACTGGACCTTCCAATAGCACTTGATAGTGGGGTCTGAAGCCACCAGAAGAGGAACTAGTGAAGGATGAAGTAATCAGTTATAATGAGGGGTAGAGGGTGCATATCCTACACAGAAAAACCAGACCTCGGCCTTCGACCCTTCACGGGTATCTCCCTACCTTATGGTGTAGGAACACTTGACTTGGAGGATTTAAAAGTTCCATATTTGTCAACTTCTACTGTTTGAAGATGTGAGAACCAGATAATGGGGAGTTATTTGGATGACTATCCACGATATCCTACCTAGACTAAAAAAATTATTTTGGTACCTCTTGTGGAGGAAAACTTAGTGAGCTTTTAGAAAAAAATTAGATGTGTTTGTTTGAGAGATTGGGGGTGTGAACCAACCTCATTGAAATTAAGTGGGGGTGGATAGTCTTGTCAAGAAAAGGGTGGGGCATTTCGGAATCCCGTTGGAGGAAACTTTACTTCAACCTCCAGGATTTCTAGATAAAACTATGTGAGTGAGCTAATGACTTTGTGTGGGAACAAGTGAAAGTGTGCCAAGTTTTTAATAATTTAGGTGTCACCTTGCTACATGGGGACTTCATGTGGTCCTTACAAGTCTTGATTACCTAAGTTACTATGTGTCATTGGTACAACCTTGCGGAATTTTAAAGTCCCTAGGAAACTAGCATGTGGACATGTGGGTCCTTACCAATCCTTTAACTCCCTAGTGTGATTTAATCTAAGAAAGCTTCAAAAACTATCCTAGATTGTGGACATGTGGGCATGTATGGGCCCGTTACAAAACTTTTATCCTTCCCTAGTGATTTAATATAAGAAATAAAATTTCAACACTATCCTATCTTTGTAGCATGTGGGCATGTATGATCAGGGGATCAAATTTGCTCAATTTTCAAAGTGCTCGGATTGAGACGAAAACAGTGCCATTGCATCCGTCTCGTTTTCCTGATTCCGGCGGTATATTTATTTTCGCGAATGGAGTCCGTATGGAG
>JZKD02S0990039.1:1013664-1031050 GCA_000966675.3 Picea glauca | reverse complement strand
TGTCTTATGTGCAATGATTTATGATGTTGTCTATGTTTATTTCTACATAAGTAATCCTTTATTATGTGTTGCAAATTGATCCGGTTGCCTTAAACACATAACATTTCACTTGCAAATTAATTTAATCAAGTTTATCAAGTCTTCGTCATATTTTTAGATCAATGTATGGGCCCTTACCATCTTAAGATGTGTTTGAAAAATAAACTAAGATAAGTCCCAAGGGGGCAGTTGTCCTTTCCTAAAATTTTTGTCTTTTAAGGGAGATGAAATTTTCCCTCAATCATTTTTCTGATTCTCAAGATTGCTATATGGTGCGAGAGAAGAGCATACTCAATGATTGATATCCATTTTTTGGTCCCAATGCAAGTTTTATATGTGATATAGAGTGATTCCAACTTAACTTTAATCAAAGCAAGCCATCCATGTGGCAAAGTGAAAGAAAAAGAGGAAATAATGATTTAAACCCCCCTAAGTGCCTATGTTTTGACTAATCCCTTCATATGGAGAGGGAATCTAAGTGTGGTTCATATTACAATATGCATAGAATCAAGCTCAAGAAGGCTATGGGCCCTCCATAGATCACAAAACCCCTTACAATGTGGGAATTTCTGGATAGATGTGAGGGTCGCAGAGTAAACAGAGGCACATTGGGTGCCAATGTGCAAATTAAAAATGACTTTCTCGAACAGTGCGTAGAATGCGCTGAGAAACACAATGGGTTCGGAGCATATGTGTTGAAGACGCACCTATGGGTCAAAAAACCCGTGCACTTTCTATTGCATGGCCGTGAGGAAAATTTCAGATGAAATTCTCTCAACTTAGTTTTGAATTTGGATTTTTTTAGGCGGGCATGGGCCAGTTATGGTTCCTGCAAGTTAAATAAACAAAATGAAGTGCTCAAATAACCCAAATGGGGGAGGAAATTGATACATTTCCCCAATGGAGTTTCCAATCTGTTGCTTCTCTTTTGTCACCTAAATGATCAAAATGGATATGCTTACAAACCCATTTTGGTTATCTGGGCAAGACAGCAGTGAATGCAAGAGTTAGAAACATCAAGCATAAGAAATAAGCAAAACACTAAACCAAGAACAATAAAAGAAACTAAACTAGAGTGCATAAAGATATTAGAATACAAAATAAACAACATTCATGCCACCAATGGATAGGATTGTATTAGTGGAAAAACACCAAAGAGAAAGGGAGACTTATGGGTCCCCTCTTCCTCCAAGGGAGGGCTCTTGAACCCCCAATGATTGAGCTCTTATTATAACTAGCAAACTTGAAGGAAATGGTGAAGAAATCCAAAGATCATTCACTCAAGAGGTGATGTAAATAGATCAATGAAATGATGTTTGTATGCTCTTGATAAGGAAAGAGGATCCTCTAAGAGAATATAGGCATCATAAAAATACAAATGAATTCCTTGGAAATATAGTGCACCCATGGCCTCTTTTTATAGCAAATCTTTGAGGAATTATTCAACCAGTCTTTAGTGTGAACAAGGGGCTCTATAGTGCACCCTTAGGTCTTTGACCAGCCCCCCACTTGGATTCAGCTGGGATTTGGGTGTCAAATTGACTTGGAAGATGAACCAGAAGTGGCTGGAAGACTGACCAAAATCATAAATCCGTCGTTCTGAGGTGTGCGTAGTTTTTTGCGTCCAGAGTTGCGTATCATGTGCATGTGTGTTTTTCTTGCGTATCTAACTAGCGCATGTGCAGGCGCTTCCTGTGTATTCTTAGAGCATGTTGATTTTATAACTGATTGTATAGTTTTGATCCCTTTGGAAATACATTTTTGGGCCATGGATGAACTAATAGGTGTTTGGAGATGTTGGATTCCTGTAACCATTTGCGGATGAAATTTCAATGATAACACTAATGAATGATACTTGCTAAGTTCTTTATTAGAGTGTTGTAGTCACAGATCTGTGTCCCATCTAGGTTTTAGACACTTGAGTCCTACAACCACCCCTACCTCTACCCCAGGTGAGACTTCATCTACTTCGTAGGTGTTGCCAAAAGGGCCAGTAGTTAGGGTTTTTTTTGTGCTCTATTGAAGCATTGAACCCTGGGTCTACCCCTATGCCAACAAATGGTTCCAGTTTCAGGAGTAAAATTGTGATTGTTGGGAACTTAAATCTTTGTGTGTAGATTTGTTGCTATGGTGCGCAGTATTCTACTTGACTTTCGAAGCTCTGTGCTAAGAAAGGAATCAGATCTGAAGAAAAGTGGTAAGATATTAAAGCTTTGTGCTCTGATAAAGGTAAGATAAGTGGAAAAATTTGCTTCTAAATAATGGATCTAGGTATGTTTGATATATTTGGTCCTAGTCTAAAAACTAGGGCACAATTAGAAGAAGGAAGAAGATATGATATGAATAGATCTGATAGAAATAGTGAAAGATATGTTATTCATATGCATAGAAAGAATTTTTTGACTAACAAGTTGATTCAGGATCCTAGAAAGAATTCTTTGCAGGTTCATCATTGTGATACCAATGCACAGTACAACAAAGGTTGGGGATTTTTCAATAGAAAAAGAGGATTAACTCTTTGTTATAATTACAGAAGACTGCGACATCTTTCTAAGGAATTTCCTCGTAGAAACCCTAGTTGTCTTTGTTGTAAAGTTGTGGATCATGAAGTTTTGGATTTCCCTAGAATTATTGCTAAAGTTGAAAACATGACCATGAAACAAGAAAACCTTGATGAAGGCCAAGAGACTAAGAATATGATAAAGAACCAAAAAGAATCAGAAGCTATACTATTGCAGATGAAAGAAACAATGAATGATCACAGAGACACCAGTTTATCAAAGATCTTAAAAGAGAGAGAGTGCATAGAAACAAGAATAGGAGACTTCGACATAAACTATGTATTGGATGCAGAAACACAAGTGAATATTATGACAGAAATAAATTGGGAAATTTTGGGAAAGCCAACCTTGATTCCTTCATTGGGAGGAGTAGGATTGTTTAAAGGAAAATTGATATCCCTATGTGGAGGACTTACCCAGATACCTATGAATGCTCGTGGATCTTTGACAGAGGAAGAATTCAATCTCATTTAGTTGTTGAGAACAACACCCCATTTGCTCTTTTGCTAGGTAAGCCCTAGGTTGAGAAAGATCATCTCCGAAAGAACATTGAAGGGGAAGCTTTAGAACAGAAAAAGCAAGAACTAAGAGATTTCATGGATAGGGGAATAGCGCATTTAATAGAAGAAAGCTACTAAGAGCCAGAGACTTTTTTGTCAAAGTTGAAAAAACGCAAGAAGGCTTAGGAAACTTATCCATGCAAGAAAGTAGAGCACCTACTCCAGAAAAAGAAGACGTATTACCTTTGAAACCTATGAAAGAATATCATCAACGCAAAGTTACTACGTTAAGTAAAGACAAGAATCATAATGGAAAGAGAAACATAGTAAGTCATATCATAGGAAAGAAAGCTAGAAATATCAGCAAGAAGAAAACTAAGTTGGGAAAATTACAGGAAGTTCCAGAGAGGACTTCACAGAAAGAAGATTTGTAGAATTTAAACATCGTCGGAATATCATAACAACGTAGATTGGCACTTCTCCATGATGAAGTAATATAACCATTGGAGGCGTCCTGATCGTTAGACTGGCACTCCAAAACGGATAGAGATGCAATTATAGCCGAAAATATCGCCATTAGGCCATTGAAACCATGCCCTAACAAATGGAATTGCATTGATGAAGGCTTTCTTATCCATTGGAGGGATCTGTTACGTCGTTGTCTCTTTATCCTGTCAAATGTTGCACCGAGAACACTTTTTCTAATTGTGATTATCCGAGCAAACAAAGAGATGACTATTACCTCATTGTTCTTATTGAGACCTCATCATCCATTCTGTTACCTGTTTGTTTACCGACCCAAGATATTTGATATCAAGCATGCATGTCATACGACTTGAGCGCAGTAGAGAAAACTATTGAAGAAATTATCATAGACCTCATGGCGAAGAAGGTCATGTCTACAAGAATCTAAACCTCATCGAAGAGAGGAGTGAAAGCATCATCGTCAACTGCTCGTGGATCTGGACCATCTCGAGCTGCGATCGAGAAATGAGCCAAGCATTTTGATGACTTGGCAAATGCGAAACCCATCCCATCCATCCTGACCAATTGCATCCCGTCGTTGGCTGGCACAGTGAGTCGTGACAGTGTCCCGAGGGACTTTGACTACACCTTGATTACTGCGTACCTCCCGAAGAGGATACGTGCAGTCAAACCACAGTTGGAGAGGATTTTGACATTGAAGATCAACGACTTTAACTTGGGAGATCGCAATAACTACAACATGCTTGCACCCCATAAGTATTTAGCCAGGACAAAGGGGAATAAGTCGAAGATAATCCCCCAACCATGGACCATGGACATCGCGAGGTCCACCATCCTGAATGTTATGAAAATACCCCACTTTGGAAGGCATCAGGAGGTTAACACGTGCGTTAACCTCCTACTGTCATTCTTCCATGGAGGTTATCTATGGATGGACATATGCATTACCATATATCCTTCATTGATCCATAGGATCACTGGATTAAGCATGCAAGGATCAGACCCACAAGAATTTTATCCAGGAAAGGTTGTAGATCATGCCCTAGCGCAGAAAATCAAAGACACCTATGGCGATGTGGAAAAGGGGAAGTGAGGCTACAAGGTTGCCTCCATCTAGAATGGCACAATGCACCTATCCTACCAGTTGATTTTTGATAAGATAGTAAGGAAGAACATACCTATGCAGGTCACGGGGTTCGTTGTTGACCTCGCAGGAAAATGCATTGAAGGGCTACAAATGAACTGGGCAAGCTACCTCGTCAACCAATTAGAAAAATACTACCACGAAGCCCAGGATCATGGCTAAAAGTTCCATTTCAATTGGTTGTTGATCCTCATCACCTTCATTACTTGGGAAATGCCCAAAGGTGTGACCTTCCCTGAAATTGAGCCATCTTAACCCTTAGTTGTGAAGTTCACTACGCTCTAGTATTCAAGTGACATGGATAAACAATGGCAGTCAAACACGGTGTTTCACACCTATTACCTACAACTAAAGAGGGCTATTGAGTCTTTCCCTCGCATGACGTTAATAACCCTGCATAGTTTCAGGCCCTTTGTGAAGTTCTACACAGATAGACATTTTTTTATATCACTACGCGCAGAAACAAACATAAAGAAGAGCTTCAATCCTACTACAATCTCACAGAGGATGACATGGAAGAAATATCTAAGGAATGGCCTTCAGAACTCCTTATACCATTTGAATAGGTAGAACTGTCTGACCCTGACCTCATTGGAAGTCCTGTGGTCACTCGCGAAGAGTATGATGCACCCAGCAGTAGCAGAAGGAAGAAGAAGGAAGAGGTACAAGAGTTGGACAGCACATCATAAGAGACTGCTTCAGATTCACCTGAAGGGGGAGGAGATGATGAAGTGGACAAAGAAGAGGATGACGGGAAAGAAGACAAGTAGAAGAAAGGTGAAGTAACACCACCTATAGATTCCCTTGAAGAGGTAGATACATCTAAGAAAAGAAAGGTTTCCCCAACGAAACCTACATCGTGGAAGAAATCAAAAGCTATTAATCCCAAGTTACAGAATGTGCTCACGGTGGATGACATCGACCTCATCATCGTCGTAGTATCAGATACATCGGAAGATATTTTATATTTCAATGAAGACAAACAAGAAACTATGTATGAATGCATTGAAGCAGAGCTGAGAGGGGTACAACAAGCCCTCTACTCCAGCCGTGTAGTATCTACTGTGCCACTGCCATCAGAAGGAGCAGAGTTGGGAGATTAGCCTGATCAGCTACGCAAAATAGTAGATGCGAGAGAATATCTACTTCATCATGTCTAGGAGGAAAAAGAACAAGCCATAGAAGCATTGAAGCAAGCAAAGGAGGAAGTTATAGAGAAACGTCAGGTTGCACAGCAGGAAAAAGACGACCTCCAAGTGAAGTTCATAGAAAATAGATTACAGATCCAGAAGAAGAAAGAACAACTACTCGCAGAGCAGGTCGAATTTAAATAAGCAGTCACTAGAGCACTTCACTCTATGATGGGATTAGAACAGATGGAAGAAGACCCAGTAGAAATTCAAGTAGGGAAGCTTGTCGAATCCATTCAACAACAACAACAAAGAGTAGTAGAATTGGAATTACAAACAGTGCCAAGCACTCCACAGGAAGTACAAGATCTAAGAGAAGAAATTGCAAGGAGCACAGTTGATAGAATTAAAGCATTGGCCTTGGAATGCAAACAACTCAATATTCGAAGTGTGTAGACCTATGAGCGCCTTGCAGAGGACCCTGAGCTCAGGACTCTGGAGTCACAGCTCCAAGAAGTGAAGAAGAAAGAATCAACAGTGCAAGCATAATTGAATCCTATATCAACAGTCGAGAGGATGAAAAGGTCCCAGGAGCAGTACACTCATCAGCAACAGATCCACGCCATCCAAAGTAAATTCATGGAAGTGAATCAGAGACTCAAGCCAGTACAATATGAATCTTGCATACTTTTTGAGGAAATTGAAGGACAGGGTGCACATCTAGAGAAAGTGGTCACCACGGTGGAACAGTGATTGGAAGGGCCAGTGACTGAGAAAGTTATTCAGGAGTTCGCCGAACAGGAGGCTCTAGAGAAACAAAGGGTTGAAGCAGATCAAGCCAAGATCAAGGCATTTAAGGCAGAGCTACCCATATCAAAGTGACTCAGGATGAGTCACAGGTGATTTTTAGGGGCCTGTTGTCCCTTGACCAAGTTTTGGGGAAACACTAATCATGTTTGACCAATTTTGGGACTTCAACAGGCTGGTTGAAGGCGGAGCGCAAGGCGAAGTGGATATCACAGGATCTCGGCCCCTTTTCAGGGGTTTTATGGTTTAGGGTTTATGTAACGAGTATGGGATGTCGGCCCATGGGTTTACCCATGATTTGACCCCTTATTTAATGTATAAATAGATACCTAGGAGATGTAAGAAGGAGTGACTAGAAGTTGTAAGCTAAGTGCAAATGATGTAAGTGGGATCTATGTGATTGAGTTAGCTCTATGCATATTGTGTGTTGAGAACTTGCAGAGAAAAGTGCAAGTGATTTTAAGAAGGCTCTGTGCCTAGATATACTCGGGGAAGGAGGATCTGGCAAGGTGCGTGCACATCTCTTTTCCTATACAGAGTTGACCCTGAGGCTCTGTGCATGTAAGAAGATTGAAGAAGATAATAAGAAGAAGAAGAGTTGGTGGAAGTAGCCCCATGCTGGGGGTGAACCACGTATATCCTGTTTTATGGTTATTTTGTGTGATTGATGTTATTTATGCTTAGTGTTGTTATCTTTATGTATGTTAGATGCATATGATATGGTAGCTTAGTGCTTAATGATATGAATGAATGCTATATCTAATTTATTTCTATGTGCTAAGTGATTGGATGCGATAGATCTTGTTGAATACTGTGTTGCTCTGTAATTAGGGTTTTATCTACAATGTAAATAAAGGTTAAATACTAATGAATGATACTTGCTAAGTGCTTTATTAGAGTGTTGTAATCACAGATCTTTTTTCCAGTTAGGTTGCAGACACTTGAGTCCTACAACCAGCCCTGCCTATACCTCAGGTGAGACTTCATCTTCTTCGCAGGTGTTGCCGAAAGGGTCGGTAGTTAGGGTTTTTTTGGTGCACTATTGAAGTTTTGAACGGTGGTTCTTCCCCTATGCCACCAGTTGACAAGAGCATGGGTTCATCAGGGTATCATTTTGTTTGGGGGAGATGGTCCGCGAAGGGGCATGACACACCCAATGGATGCAACAATTTGTGAAGGTGGTGTTTGGAGTCCATATAAGAACACAAGGCACACAACCAAGAGGACACACAAAATAAGACTTGGAAAAGTTTAGAATTCAAGGTTCTGAGGCATATTCAAATAGAAAGGGGTGAGCTCCCTTAAGGATCCAAGTCGTTCCACATGGGAGGACTTGTGCTACCTTGTGCTAATTATGTGGACAAAGTTGGGGCAACCTTCTCTAGGTTGAGTCTAGAAGGAAGGGTGACTTGGAGCTTAGGGAAGTCTTGTCGTGGGTCTAGGTGAGGCCTGCTATGAGACAGAACCGTAGGTCTGTATGAATTCATGCGACAAATGTAGTGCCCAGAATTGTAAAGACGTTTATATAGATGTAAAGACCAGATTCGTAAAGACACTTATATTTCTACCAATTTACTTAATTTCTGTAAGATTTTAAGAAGTATAATTTTCATAATTTGCACAACTATCTCCATACTTGCGTAAATAAAATTTGGCAATAAATTTTAAATTTAAGTAAACAATTCACAATTTTGAGTTTAAATACCTGTCTTTGATGCTACTATCTGCAGCAGCTTGAACCTTCGCTTGAACCTTCTCCTTAGAACACCCAAAACCAGCCACCCTACCGACCAGTACGCCTGGCCCTAGGACATCTATGGACGTCCTAGCCCTCCGAGCCCAAAACCCCTCAGCCCCGGTGCATTGTAAATCCCACCGTTAACTAACTCTGTCCCAATGCTCCCAAAATCTCCTCTCCCCGTCGAATGCATGAATGAATAATCCCCCAAAGTGAATCCTCCTCCTTCCCTTATGCCTCCTTCACCGCCCTCGCACCTTCACTCCCCACCAACACCTTATCCATACATTTATTTCTATTTAATGGTCTTATCCTTTAATTAATGTTCCTTTTTACTTATGGGTTACGTTATCCCTTATGGGATACGTAACCCCATTTAACCTTATTTTATTTTCCCCCATTTTTTTATACATAATTAATCAATTACTTTAATTAATAATCAATTAATCACTAACCATTAATTTAATACTTAATCATTTAATGACTCACTTAATAATTAATCATACATTAACCCTTAATCAAAGAGTTAATCATACTTAAGCTAATCATAGTTAAAAAAAAAAAAAATTAATTAACAACATATAATTAATTAAGGTTATATAATAATTAATTATAATTAGCTAATCTTTAGGATTATTTATGAAATTATTCATATTACTAAGAAAAGGGTCATTACAACAAAGAAGAGACAGTGAGTCTGTGGAGGGTGCATATCTAGTTCACATCACAAGAGTTATGAAATATATTTTAATGGAGGAGTCTTGGTGTGATGAATATGTATATGAGTGTCTTGGTGAGGTGTGGTGAGTCGCATGACTCTTCCATGTTCTAAACCAAGATGAAAGTGCTCATTGTAATGGTTTTACAATATTAATACTTAGTTGGGTGTTAGGCATGTCTTGTGTTGCCTACACTATATGTGTGTGCCTCTTGTTTATTTCATGTGTTCTCTTTGTTTCACATGTTCATGGATGTATCTTTAAATGAATAAGTGCTAATACTGGTAATAATTTCTCTCAGTATACAAGTGAGTTGCATAGAGTACGAGTGTGACTCATCCATAGACTAGAACTGAGTATGCATACATTGGGGCATCCATTTTGAAGACATCCCAGTTTTGCGAAAATGTTAAAGTTTTGTAGAATAGTTTAGTACATCAGTGATAGACTTAAGTGGCGGAAATCTAACTAACAGTTTTCTAGCAAGGAAAACATTCATGTGCTAGCTGGAAGAGAATCGAAAAGAGACAAAACCTTCAAGTGCATGTAGAAAGGAAGTGGAATCAATAAGAGACATTAGCGGATGCAAGAAGCCAAAGAAATACCTAAGGGAAAGGAATAAATATGGGAACATGTAATGGGGAAAAGTTGTTGTCGTTGTTAAGCTATTGATAGGTTATTGTTGTCAAATTATTTTCATATTGATGTTGGTACGCTATTGAGTTTTCTTGAGTCTCTACTTTGTTATGTTATTAATATTTTGCCATTACTATTTGCTACTATAAGCCATTGTAAGGTATTTTTGGGGAATCAATTATGCTTGCACAGAATTCTGAGAGTCCAAATTGGATACTTAATTATCGATTTTGTTGTATAAGTCATGTTATGGAAGAGGTACTCTTATGTATGTTGGGATGTGATATGAAAAATACATGAAGGATTATTCGGGCACAAAAAAATTATTATTATGTGTATGGATGCTTGATCTCTTTATTGCACAATCTGTCATGCTCTGTGTAATTGATCATTGTGATATTGTTTAACAAGATTTTGTAATGTATGTGTTTATATTTATGATGCACAACATGGACTATCCAATGCATTTACTGGTTTAAGAATTCTAATGATGTGATCTCTCCTCATTCAAATATGGTTTTATATTGTATTGCTCTAGATCTAACGGTGTGTCCTTGTCGACTCACTTTATCATACATAAGTATCGACTGTGCTTCAGGTGAGACCTCCTTCCCTTGTGGAAGGTTGAATATGTCACCACTACTAGGCTACAATGATATCTATATTGGTAACCTTTGAGAATCCTAGTCTCCAACTTTTCACCAAAAAATGGTTTTGTTGTCAAGACCATCTTTTAAGTGAGTTTCCAGAGGATGTAGCATCATATCTTCAAGTCTAATGTTGAGGATTGGTGGGAAATAAGGTGCGACGAGTTCATATTTCAAGAAGTTGAGTTACGATATACAAGTTTGAGGGTTTTGAAGTACATTGTCTTGTATTCTGAACCAACCAATGATTAGTATGAAATATTCTGGATCTAATTTCCAAAAGAATTATTTCAGTGGCTCGACCAGTTGAAAAAAGCACCATAATTTAAATATCGAATCAAGAGAATATTTAATTGGACCATTGAGGCTCTCCATAAGTTGGATCATCAGATTTCTCAAGCTATGTATTTATGGGTAGAGACTACCTTGTAGGGATACATTATTGAATTTTCCATAGACAACCACCAATCTTTTTCAAAGACAGAAGCAATATTCTACAAGAGATTTCGAGGAATATTGTTGTGAGAAATCTCGTTGTGGATTAAGATCTTGTTGGCGGAAGAGGGAATGTTTTCGATTCCTTTCGTTGAAATGGCATCATAAAACCCTTGGACATGAGGGTAGGGTGATTTAGGAGAGGGTTTAGGAGTTAGGATACGAAATTTATTGAGGTATGGGGGTCATAGGGAGAAGAGTTTCAAAGATGAGAGGGCTCAAAAAATGGTTGTGGTGATCAAAAAATGATGGAAAAAATGTATGTGAAAGTTGATGAAGAGGCCTAATCAGTCGTTGAAGGAGATTGGCTTCGAGAAGAGTCATAAAAGAGAGTTAGAGAAGTTAAGGGAGTTGCAGACACATGGAAGGTTGGTTAGTCGATGGTTGAAGGATAGGTTTGGAGAGAAAGGTGAGATTTCTAGAGAGAGTAGACAAGGTTAAGAAAATTTGGAAGAAATAATCAAGATAAGAGTCATCGCCGAGGAAAAAGAATCAATTGTAACCTCTGAAGGAGTTGTGGGAGAATCAACTCGTGCAGTGCCCGAATATGTGAAGTACCCTACATGACCTAATATGATATGGCCTCCTAATGCTACCCCCCGGGTTAAATATTCCCATATTGAAGACACAGGAACCGACCTTGGATCACCTAGTCCCTCAGCACAATATACAAATGCATTAAATTTTACAATAAACTCTCCCATAATTTATGTCATTTCTCCTCATTCTAGTCCAACCAGTTCAAGTGGTAGCAGTAGTAGTAGTGTGGCAATTTATTTAGTTATATCACAACTAGGACCTTTAGGATTTATCTCAATAGGGTCCCCAAGTCCTTCAATGGTGTTCGAAAACACAGGTATTCCAACAGAGGACGAACACCTTCAGTAACCACTCACATAAATAGATCAAAGATCAACACACCGATGTTTTCACGTGGTAAAACCCCTATGGGGAAACATCCATGGCCCCAGCCAACGTGGCCACTTGGAGCAGTTTATTAATGAAAATAAAAAGATTACAGAGAGATTTTACAAGAGAGTTTATCACAATCGATCATCGGTAAATGACCCTCCATGCTCTTTAAATAGAGATCATGGACCAATCGAGTGTTAAGCCACAGATCAATGTCCGAACTACAAATGAAAACTAATGCATACTAAGAAAACACACTAAGAAACACACTTTTACCTAACAACACATTAGACCAAATATATCTTAACTAACTCCTAAGTGTATAAATATCCTAATATCCTCCCTTAAGAACAACTTGGGATAGGGTTGAAGGATTTACAATAGTGACACAATAGGAGAAAGAAGGAGGCATTAGAGCCTATCCCCCATTAATGACAACTTCCTGAACTCCTAACATAGATCGAAATTTGAAAAACTCCGCTTCTGTAAGAGACTTTGTGAAAATGTCTGCAACTTGATCTTCTGTAGGAAAAAAGAGCACTTCAATAAATTGATCATGAATGAGCTTTCTGATGAAGTGCATATGTATCTCGATGTGTTTTATACACTAATGTTGAACTAGATCTTTGGTGAGATTTATGGCACTCTGATTTTCACACCAAAGGTTGGTTGGATGCTTCTGCTGGAATCCAAATGCTGAAAGGATTTGTCGAAGCCACAAGGCTTCCTGACTTACATTTACCGTTGCTCGGTACTCTGCTTCTACTGAAGAAAGTGAAATATCCTGTTGTTTCTTACAGGCCCAAGTGACAGGTCCTATGATCCAGGTGGATATCTTTGGCCCCCCACCTTTTCCAAATGGCTCAAAACAATTTTCTGGCAATTTTGGCAATTTACTATTTTTAGCAGGTTTAAACTTTCGGGGCCATTTTGAGGGCTCAAATGAAGGTTTTTTGAGATCAAGGTTCTAAATGATAGCCAAATTCATGATTGAGCCCACAAAATTAATCTCCTCTATGATACCTTTCCAATGAGCTATCACACGCCTAAAACATAGATCGTATGCAAAAGTTACGACCCCGGGAAGTTGATGTACTCATTTACCCAAACGGGGCCCACATGACTTTTGGCACTTCATCTCCTAGAGTTAGGTTTTTGGATGTCTAGGGTTTTTGGAATTCTTGCTTATTGTAGAAAGGATTTTATATCCTCATTGTAATCATCTTCTTGCAAATGCGAGTAGTCGTCACATCTCTTCTCAGAGATAAGCTGCCACCATTCTAGCGAGTCTTTCACTCTGTATTTTTACAGTCTCTGTACATTTCTTTCATTAACAGAAATCATGTATTACTGTATATCTGCATTTATGGTTGCATCTATGATACATTTTTGTTATATTATTGAATATCTGCGATATCTCTGTGCATTTCTTTATTATATCTCCAATCTCATTTTGTGCCGAAAATAATCCAGATCATCTTGAACCAAGGCTGAAAACATAACATGCAATAGACGTCTGATCATCAGGGCTGCCGACCCAATCTGAATCAGTGAAACTAAAGAATAAAGGAGTCCCCCCTGAACTGTAATGTATCCCGAACTAAATTATACCATAGACATAGCGAAGTATCCTTTTAGCTACTTTCCAATGGCGTTCATGGGGTGTTTTCATATACTGGGAAACAATACCAACAACAAAAGAAAGATCAGGATGGGCATGAGTCAAGTATAAGAGGATACCAAGTAACTGACGATATAGGGTGGCATCAACTTCAAGATAAGTACAGGTGGCAGTAATCTTGACTCTATACTGGAAGGGAGAAGGGGATGGTTTTCAATCATCCATGTGAAAGAAACAAAGAAGGTCACAAGCATACTTAGACTGGGAAAGAAAAATTCCTTCATTGGTTTGAAAAACTTGGAGGCCAAGGAAATAGTGCAAAAATCCTAAGTCGGTCATTTCAAATTTCTTCTTAAGACTATTTTTCACATGGTTTAAAAGTTTTGGGTCACTACAAGTAAGGATAAGTTCATTAACATAAAGGACAAGGATTATGAGATGGCTTCCTACTTTCTTGGTATAGACATTAGGATCAGAATGGCATCTAGATAATCTAGTGGTAATAAGAAAGTTGTCCATTTTGGCATACCAAGCTCGGGGAGCTTGCTTGAGACCATAAAGATATTTCTTGAGGCGACAAACAAGGCTAGAGTCATTCTGGACATAGCCAAGAGGTTGTTCCATGTAGATTTCTTCTTTCAAATCACCATGCAAGAAGGCATATTTAACATCCATCTGATGGACCTCCCATTTATGTGAGGTGGCAAGGGAAAGAACAAGGCAGATGGAATTCATTTTGGCTGCAGGGGCAAAGGTTTCATTATAGTCAATTCCTTCAACTTGGGAAAATCCTTTGAAAACTAACTGAGCCTTATGTCTTTCAACACTTCCATCTGATGCATACTTATTTCTATAGACCCATTTACATTTGACAAGTTTTCATCCTTTTGGAAGAGGTACAAGATCCCAAGTATCATTTTCCATTAAAGAACGATACTCTTCATTCATTTTTGTATCCCAATCTGTATGACATAAAGCTTATGCAAATGTTTATGGATCATGAGTCTCTGAAACTTGAGCCAAAAGAGAAGAGGCTCGCTAGAAATGTGAACATGTTCGATGCTGATCTAAAGGATCACTGACAACACCACCAACTGCTTCTCATGTTGAATAGACCCATCTAAAAAGTGATGGAACTAGTGTTGGTTCAAGTTCAAAGGACTCATCTGGAGGAGGGTGAGTAGGCGGAGGTGGATTTCCATCCTCACTATGATCATCTGAAGAAGAAACCATATCAGAAGAAGGCACAAATGTCAAATATGGCTCATAGGACGAAGAAGGCACAACCACCGAATTAGGCACGCAAGACAAAGAAGGAACAAACATCGAATTAGGCTCGTAGGCCAAGAGATTTTCATCAAATTTAACATCTCTTCTAATAATAATTTCATTGCAATGTGATTGAAGAATTATGTAACCTTTGACATCTTCAGAATAACCAACAAATATACACTTCTCACTTTTAGGCTGCAATGCTTTCCTTTTCTCATTAGGAATGTGAGCCCATGCTATACTGTTAAATACACGGAAGTGACTAACATCTGGTTTAATTTTAGTCCAAGCTTCTTCCGGTGTTATATTTTTAAGAGCCTTTGTGGAGTACGATTTATTATGTAATTTTCACAGCTGATGGCTTCCACCCAATACTTTAGACTTAATCCCTTAGATTGGATCATACAATTAGCCATTTATTTTAATGTGCAGTTCTTTCTCTCAGCAACACCATTTTGTTGTGGTGTATATGGAACAGTGTGTTTCATTTGGATTCCCTGTGTAGTGCAGTAACTTGTAAAATTATTGTTCACATATTCACCTCCATTATCTATTTTTAACCTTTGAATTTGATGTCTAGATTGCTTTTCTGCAAGGGCCTTGTAGGCCAAAAACTTGTTAAAAACTTCTCTCTTAAGTTTTAAGAAGTAAACCCAAGTACGTCTGGAAAATTCATCAATGAAAGTTAAGAAATACTTGCACCCGGAAAAAGAAGGAGAAGAAAGTGGACCACACAAATCAATGTGAACAAGCTCTAAAGGACCCGAGGCATGCCAAGAGGCACGTTTTTCAAAACTATCTCGATGATGTTTTTCGAGAACACAACCGGCACAAACACCATCTCTACACGAAACAAGAGGAAGACCAGTCACCATCTATTGATTACATAGTTGATGCAATGAGAAATAGTTTAGATGACCAAACCGCTCATGCCAAAGTTTTCTCAATTCATCACTATGAGCAACAAAAACTGATGAAAAAGATGATGACCCAAAGTTGTCAAATTTGTACAACCTGGTAATATCATTAGCAATTCCAGTTGCAATAACATGCTTAGGATCTTTTAGATCCTTGATTACAACTTGGTGAGGTGAAAACTCTACGGTTTTATCTTCACCTGAATGAATGATTTGATAGACTAATAGAAGGTTACAAGAAAGAGTTGGAACACATAATACATCATTGAAATGACCATTTTCTACATGAACTATTCCATATCCTTCAACACTAAAAGATCTATCATCACCAACAAATATTTTCTTGGTGTTACATTCATTTAGAGTGAAAAATATGGCTCTATCCTTAGCCATATGATAGGATGCTCCAGAATCAATAAGACACTCATCAGAAGTAGAAGTAGAAGTATAATTTGTATTGAAGGAGAAACTAGAAGAAAAAAGTGCATGTCCATGAGAAGAAAAAGAAGAAGTAGAATCAATATTGATGTTGTGCTTCTTCATCGTTGCTTCTAAAGCTACCATATTCTTGAAACATTTGGACTCATCGTGACCATCTTTATCAAAAAAGTTGCAACATTTTTTAGTATTCTTACTTTTATATTTTTCTCCTTGTAAACCATTAGGAGCGGAAGCTGTCTGAGTGGGTTTGGGACCCTTATGTTGCTTCTTGTTGTAGCGAGGATGTTGCTTCTTGGGATACTTGGGTTTATCTTTCTGCTGGGAAACTAGGGCTTTGTTGGAGGTACCTACAGTGTTGATCACTCCAAGTTGCACAAGCTTATCTTCCTCTCTAATCAAAGCAGCACAAAAGGACTCAAGAGTGGTTTTTTCTTAAGCTTTCCCTAGAGCCTCTCTCATGGCACAAAATGTAGATACAAATATATAATATGCACTACCTAGCTTAGAAAGAATAAGATAGATGCAACGCTCTTCCTTCATTTTTATCTCACATTCTTCACATAAAATTCTAAGTGTTTTAAACTTAGATAGATAGTCTCCAAGGAAAGAAAAATCACTTGGACTCAAGGTTAGTATTTGATTTTCTAACTGTTGTGCTTGAATAATATTGAGTTTACCAAACACAGATTCAATCTTTTCCCAAGATTCTTCGGGGTCATCAATGATCCAGATTTTATGAGAAGAAAAAAATGAATACAGATTATTAACAAGTTCTTAACACAAAATAACAGAGATACAGTAAAACTTGTTTTCTATTCAATAACGAAATAAGCTAAAACTGTAAAATGCAGCGGAAACAAGCTTGTTGGAATGGTGGCGGCTTATCTCTGAGAAGAGATGTGATGGCAGTGCGCATTCACAAGAAAAAGGCTACAATGAGGCTTTGAAGTCCTTTTTACAATAAGAAAGAATTCCAAAAACCATAGACATCCAAAAACCTGACCCTAGGAGATGAAGCGCCAAAAGTCATGTGGGCCCCGTTTGGGTAAGCTAGTACATCAACTTCCCAGGGTCGTAACTTTTACATATGATATTCATTTTAGGCGTGTGATAGCCCGTTGGAAAGGTATCATCGAGGAGATTCATTTTGGGGGATCAATCATGCCTTCAAATATCATTGAGGATATCGATACCGAAAGACCTTCATTAGGCCCTCAAAATGGCCCCGGAAGTAAAAACTGCTAAAAATAGTAAATTGCCAAAAATGTCAGAAAGTTGTTTTGAGCCAGTTGGAAAAGGTGGGTGGCCACCGATATCCATA
>JZKD02S0990039.1:976147-1013614 GCA_000966675.3 Picea glauca | reverse complement strand
CTGAGGTGTCCAATAATGGTGGGAAATAAGGGCGAAGGAGATCCACGTTGAACATTGGGTGCAGGCCAAGGAAAGGAGGAATGTTGAGCTCAAAATCATTATCCCCCATGGCCTTAGTGATAGTGTACGGTCCATAATGGAGTGGGCGAAGCTTCCGATGGGGTCATGTAAGGCGTTCTTTCTGCAAGTGCAGCCAAACTTTATCGCCCACCCGAAACTTATGCAGCACCTGATGCTGATCGTGGCATTGTTTGTACTTGTCATTGGACTTCTGTAGGATATCCTAAACTTGTTGGTGGATTGTTGGATCCACTCAATGAACCAGGTGGCTTTGTCAGCTTCAGTTGGAGCAAGAGATGATTCAGTCGAAGTGACTGCAAGGGGAAGTGCAACATCTATGGGACCCAATGGTTGGAATCCCAACCCCAGTTGAAAGGGGTTGTGGCCAGTTGAGCTATGCAAGGCTCGATTGTAGCTATGTTGAACATAGGGAAGTCTCTCATCCCATGTGCGAGGGTTATTTAAATTATACATATGAAGGATATGCACAATCATTCGATTGACAACCTCAGTTTGGCCATCTATCTGGGGGTTGAAGGCCGTGGATTTGGTGAGCTTGGTGTCTAGTAGTGACCAGAGTCTCAACCAAAATGTGTTGAGAAATTGACTATCCCGATCTGATACAATGGTTTGTGGGATTCCAAAATGTACCCAAACTCATTCAAAGAAGATCTTGGCAGTGGCCTCTACTATGATGCTCTTCTTGCAACCAACCATAATTGCCATCTTAGAAAAATGATCAACAACCACAAAAACACAGTCATTTCCCCGCTTGGTGGATGGGAGGCCTGACATGTAGTCCATTGATATGGATTCCCATGGCCTGTCAGGAGTAGGAAGAGCGGTGTATAGGCCCTGTTTCTTAGTGGTCGGTTTGGCAATAGCACAAGCAATGCAAGACCTGATATACTTGTCGACCTCCTGTCGAAGTTTCGACCGGTAGAAATGTTTTTGTAGCATCGCCACTGTATTTTCAACGCTGAAATGTCCTGCCACCCAACTGTAGTGGGCTTCCTAGATCAGCTTCACTCGCTCACTTGATGGAACACAGATATGGCCCTGACGACATAAAAACCCATCCTGAGATGGAAATTATCGACAACTACATTTGCACCCAACATTTGGTAGGTGGTGGCGAAGTCAGGGTCTGTCTCATTGAGTTGGGGCCATCCAGATGTCTCATGGCCGCAAGAGTCTAGCACCGTGGTGAGTGCTACGACTGGTAGTCTGCTGAGGAAATCAACGACGCGATTGGTCCTTCTTGTTTTATACTTGATGTTGAGGTGGAATTGTTGCAAGTATGTGGACCACTTTTGATGGAAGTCATTTTGTAGTTTTCCCTATGTCTTCATAAACTGTAGTGGCTTATGATTAGTGTGGATGACTGTCTCCTTCCCAAGAATGTAATGTCTCCACTGGCGGCATGCTTGCACAATGGAGTAAATTTCTTTGTCGTAAGTAGGGTAATTATGAACAGTATCAGACAGTGTCTCACTATGATAGGCCACGGGGTGGCCGTGCTGAGTGAGAACAGTGCCCACAGCATAGTCTTAAGCATCTATCTCGATCTCAGAGAGATGTTGCAGGTCCGGTAGTGAAAGTACTGGGGCTGAGCATAAGCACTGCTTCAAATCATCGAACGCTTGTTGTTGGGATCGACCCCATGCAAATTTTTCCTTACCACCACCCCTATTTATTTGGATGAGGGCCCATGCAATATGGGAGAAACCCAACACGAACTTGCAGTAGAAATTAGCAAGTCCCAAGAAGCTCCGAAGCTCAGTGAGTGTCGTTGGGGCTGGCCAGTCATAGATGACTTGGATCTTGGCCTGATCCACATGTACGCCATGCTGATCAATGATGTAGCCCAAGTAATGGACCCTGTCCATGCCGAAGGAGCATTTTTCTAGGTTGGTGTATAACTTGTGCTGCCACAGGGTGTGCAGAACCTACCGAATATGCTGCAAGTGTTCAGCCCAAGTCTTGCTGTAAATTAGAATGTCATCCAGATACACCACTACAAAAGTATTGGTGAATGGTCGAAGGATATCGTCCACCATCCTCATGAAAGTGGCTGGAGCATTTGTCAAACCAAAGGGCATGACCAACCATTCAAAAATTCCTTCCTTTGACTTGAAGGTGGTCTTCCATACATCTGTCTATTCTATCGAGACTTGGTGGTAGCTAGACTTCAAATTAATCTTACTGAAGTATTTGGCCCCCATGAGTTGATCAAGGAGGTCATCGATTCGGGGAATCAGGTACTGGTTTCTGACAGTGATTTTATTCAGAGCCCGGTAATCAATACAAAGTCGCCAAGTTCCATCTTTCTTCTGTACCAACATGATTGGGCTCCCACAAGGTGATGATTTGGGGCAAATGTGCCCCTTGTAAAGTAGTTCTTGGATGTGTCGATTGATCTCCTCATTCTCTAACAAAGAGCGAAGATAGACTGGCCCATTAGGCAGTGGTGCACCAGGGGTCAGATCTATGGGGTGCTTGACCTGGCAGTGCAGAGGTACCCCTGTATTTGAGGAGAAGATATCTGAGTATTCTTCCACGACCTTATCTACTTGCTTCTGCTATGTGGAGAGATCGGCCGCAGAGACCTTGGATATGGCTGCGATCTTTCTCTTGTTCTGAGAGAGAATCACGAAGAAGACAAACTTCTCCGTCTGCGAGATGACCTTCCTGCATTTCTTAGCAGAGATCAAGGAAATAGCACTAGGTGGGACTACCTCAGGTATCCTGTACAATTTCCTGTTCAAAGTAATAATAACACTATGAGGCCTAGACTCATATACAGCATGATGTTTCCATAAATAAGGTTGGCCCAAAAGAACATCACAAACTTCGAGAGGAGAAACATCACACAATACCTCGTCTTTGAAGGGTTTGATGCCATATGACAGTCGACACTGTTGGCTAACACGGAGATCACTTCCTTGGTGGATCCATCCAATGGTGTAGGGTTTTGGGTACGGTGTTGTTGATAGGGCCAGATGCTTGATGACCTCTACTAAGATGAGGTTCTTCTGGCTACCACTATCAACGATGAAGTGCAGCGGGGTGGCTTTTACCCACATCTGTGAATGGAAGAGGCACTCTCCTTCTTCTGGCTCATCTGGTTCACTAGGCTGGAGCTTGGTGGTAGCAACGGTGGCATTGGGTTCCACGTCAATGATCCATCTTCCCCTTTCTGGTTCTGTCTCGGAGTCAAAATCTGCATCTGATTTAGAGGATTTCACTTCGGCCACCAACGACTTCTTTGAGCGGCAGTCAATAGTGTTATGCCAAGGGATCTTATGGAATTCACACCACTTCCCGGTATCTTTCTTTGTCTTTCTGGTGTCCTTTGCTTGCAGCTTGTATTGGTTGTCTTGATACTGCCCATATTTTCTCTGTCCTTTATTCGGTGGGTTGGGGCCACCCTTTCATGGCTTTTGTTGTGAGGGGTTCCCAGGCCCAAATTGTCGCGTATTTTGTTTGAGCTTCTGCTCTATTTTGATGGCATATCGGTAGGTCACGCCCAAGGATGAGATGTCCAGAAATTCCATTTCAGTATAGATGTATCTATGTAGAGCACCATGATACTTGAGCACTAGATGTCACTCTGAATCTTTAATACCTAACTTGGTGCGCAAGGTATGGAAGATATTTGTGAAATCTGGCACTGCTTGGTCTCTTTCTTGCCGCAGTGTGGTCCATTTGGTATACAGGTCGTCATAACTTCCGATAGGGTAGTATTGTTCCTTAATAGCATCCCTAAAGGATTCCCAGGTGGTTGTGACTGAAAATAATGAGGTTTCCTCTATTTCCTTCTTCTCACAGAAATTTTCCCACCAATCTTTGACATAGGGAATGGGTTTGAGGAGCACAAAAGTAATCTTTTCTCTATCCGAAAATTTATGAACAGAAAAATACCCTTCTAGTAGATTCAACCACTTGTCTACATCATCTGTTTCTATTTGAAATTCAAATATAGGAATATCAAAGTTTATTTGTACCTTGAAGGTGGCGGTGCCTCCGTTCTAAAAATATGTGTCGCTTGTTGGTAGTCGCCGAAGGATTTGCATGAAACTATCCATCATCTTGTTCCTCTGTTGTGTGAGGGATTCCTCAATCAACAGTTTGAAAGGATCTCCTGTCCCATCATATTTCTTTTCTCCTACCATGGCAGGTCCCTTGGGTGTGCGAGAGCTTCTATCCTCGAGAGAAACAAGCTCGCGACCCAACTCTTTGTACTCCGACCTTGTTGGGGACATGCATTAAGACGACAAGGATCATACTTCTCTGATACCACTAATCCAGATTTTATGAGCAGAACAAAATGAATACAGATTACTAACAGGTTCTTAACACAAAATAACAAAGATATAGTAAAATTGGTTTTCTATTCAATAACGAAATAAGTTGAAACTATAAAATGCAGTGGAAATAAGCTTGCTGGAATGGTGGGGGCTTATCTCTGAGAAGAGATGTGACGACAGCGTACATTCACAAGAAGAAGGTTACAATGAGGCTCTGAAGGCCTTTTTACAATAAGAAATAATGCCAAAAACCCTATACATCCAAAAACCCAACCCTAGGAGATGAAGCGCCAAAAGTCATGTGGGCCCCGTTTGGGTAAGCTAGTACATCAACTTCCCAGGGTCGTAACTTTTGCATATGATCTTCGTTTTAGGTGTGTGATAGCCCGTTGGAAAGGTATCATCAAGGAGATTCATTTTGGGGGCTTAATAATGTATTTAGATATCATTAAGGACATCATTAATGAAAAACCTTCATTTAGGCCCTCAAAATGGCCATGGAAGTAAAAACTACTAAAAATAATAAATTGCCAAAAATGTCAGAAAGTTGTTTTAAGCCACTTGGAAAAGGTGGGTGGCCACCAATATCCATATGGATCAATCAATGTCTTGAATGTGGTACCTTAAATTAGGAGAGATGGACATTTTGATTAGTTCACGTGCTTCGTCACTCCTATTATCCCATTTGAATTTCTTATCATCATCAGTGGGTTATTTTTCCTTTCCTAAGGTAATCCGGTACAAGCCTTTACTTATTAATAAATCTCCCATATGATGTTTCCATTGGAAGTATTTGGTGCTGGTAAGCAAGACATTACTTGTAGAATCCATATTAAATATGAAGATAATATGGATTTAAAAACTAAAATTGATGATCTGGACGGAAAGAGATCGAGAAGTTATGTAGTTTTAAAAAAACGGCACTGAAAACAGACTTGCGATGTGAGAGTTATGCCCTTTTTAAAAAAGGCATAAACGGTAACCAAATGACCACGTGATAGTGTAAGTTGCTTTATGAAGTGACCCACTTTTATAAAAAGAAGTGGGGATCAATTTTACAATGAAGTTACCTTATAACAGAACAACTACATGCAAAATAAATAACTCTAAAAAAATATTAAAGCTACTTATAGTGATTCACTTTTATACTTGAAGTGAAATACACTTTACAATTTTAGCATGAACTTTTTCAAAAAATGTAACAAAAGAGAGACTTGAACTCAAGACCTCTTACTTAATAAGGAAACTTTTAACCAGATGGTCTAGCAAAAAATATTGTAATTTTCAGAAGGAGGATTGGGGGTGTTTTTGTTGTTGTTTTTGTTGTGGAAGACGTCCTTGGAGAGCGTGCTAAAAAAAAACTCTTTTCACACAAGAAAAATTTTTTTCTTCTCAATGACAACAAGGGTTAGATCTCGATTAGCTTACCCGGAAGATGCACATTTTCCTATATGTTTCTGATTTGTCGAGATCAAGCAGGGCATGGGGCAAAGAGAATACACAGATCTAAAAGAGTAGCAACCCATAAACAAATAATATCAAACCGAAATAAAACAAAAATAAAACTTTGCAGAAATTTAAAAAATGTGTATTCAGGATTTATATCTCTGGATCTGACTGTAATGGTCGTATCTTGGGAAAACAGAAACCTTTTCAAGTGTAACGAAAAGTATTCCTAACTGAAATGAGTGCTCTGGACATAATGGAACAGTCCTCTTAGCCTATAAATGTACAGAAATGACATAAAATGGAGATGAGGAAACTCGGCTTCACGATCTCAATCTACAACAGGAGCGGGTCTTCAAACAGGCTCTGATACCACATTCGACAACATAGGTATTTCAACATAGGACGAACACCTTCAATAACCACTCACATAACCATATCAAATATCAACACACCGATGTTCTTACATGGTAAAACCCCTACGGGGAAACATCCACGGCCCCAGCCAACGCGACCACTTGGAGCAGTTTATTAATGCAAAGAAAACGATTACAGAGAGATTTTACAAGAGAGTTTCTCACAATAGATCATCGGAAAATGACCCTCCATGCTCTTTAAATAGAGATCATGGACCAATCATGTGTTAATCCATAGATCAAGAGTCATTAAGATTGAGGAGAGTATGAACCGTCGGATCACTCTATGTCGGGAACATATAGTGATCGTCGAATTTCCTAACTACAAATGCAAACTAATGCATACTAAGAAAACACACTAAGAAACACACTTTTACCTAACAACATATTAGACCAAGTAGAGCTTAACTAACTCCTAAGTGTTTAAATATCCTAACAAATGGCACATCAACATGTCAGTTCCCTCACCCGATACCCAGAATTTTGGGGTAAATGGGATGAGGATGTCGAACACCATTGGTTTTTTTGTAAGACGATATGGAGGTCTCATGGAACTTTAGATGCAAACAAACTAGTTGAGTTCCAGACCATGTCAAGGGATTGAGCATTAAAATGGTATATTAAATCCGTTGAACCAGGAAATCCTCAAGGACATGCTTTCACTCTTGATCAAGTCAAATAATGATCCATAGTAGAATTCTTTTTACCCCAATAAAAACAACATGCCCTCTCTAATTTGTGGGAGATTAAAGAGAGAGATGGGAAATCATCTTGGGAGTATAACCAAGGGTTTATGGATGAGATAAGGAAATCAGAAAACCCCATCCATGAATACCACTGACGGGAATGGTTTATTTAGTGAATTTTACCATTAACCCATATTTCATTAACCCAATAGAGGATATCCACTTTGAGGGAATCCTTAGAGAAGGATATGAAAATAGAGGCGATGGCGAGATATCTTGGAAGATTGTGGGTGATAATACCACCTGATGACTATAATATTACACAAATACAAGGCCAGATTTCTGCATTAACTGAAAAAATTCAAGAATTGACCATTTCTAGAGTAGGTCCCCACAAGTCTAGTGTATTGGTGGATACATTGAGGGTCATAAAATGATGGAATGTCCTAGACTAAGGGGTGCAAGAGCCCCTCTGCAACCGATGGTGCCTCCACTAGTAGGACCATTAGGAGGGGTTTCACAAGTCACATCTACTTCTCCATTTCATGGCCCTATGTAGTACCACACCTTTCCAAATCATCAAGGAAGTCATAATAAAGAATATTGTGAAATTTGCAGAAGTCATGGGCATTCCCATGGCATTGCTCCATGTTACAAAAATATACCCCTGTCCCTAACATAGCTTACTATGGATTCTATGGGTCACCTATTCACACCACCCAATAGTGTCGCGCTCTGGATGCTCTTCCAGATATATTGGATCGGTCTACATTCAGGGTCGACAAAGATCCTCAAGGATGTGGAGGAGGACATAGATGTGGATGAGGTTTTAGAGGTAGGAAAAATTGTGGGAGAGGACCATCTTAGTGTTATAATTGTGATAAGTAGGGACATCTTGCAAGATATTTTCCTCTTCCAAGATGTCCTTGGTGTTCCCACTATAGAAACATCACCCATGCCATCGAGGATTTCCTTGAGTTGATCGTGAAGTGGGAATATCTTGCAAGGTAGCAAGGTGAGAACTTGATAAATTTTTAGTCCAAACTGTCATTAAAGAAAAGGAACCCAATATTAATATTATTACTCGATGAGGAACAATTACTAGTGTCAATGTTGATAACTTGACCCAAAGAAAGATCCATAAGGTAGTACCACAAGATGTTAAATATGACCCCATTGTGCAGAAAAAATTATATAATAATGTTGTGAAGATGTTCCAACGGATTTTTATTCCTACAACACCAAGGTTTGAGAACCAAGTCTTGTGATACAACCCAACCATGTAAAAAAATTGGTTGTGCAGAAGGATTCTTTGGTGAGACCTCAAAAGACTATTGACTTGTGGCTCCAATTATTTTATGACATTTTGGATGACGAACGACTCACCAAGGAGTTGCAGATTATGCTAAAGGGGACTGTGGAGGTTGAAGAGATAGAGAGGAGATAATTTTTGTTAATCTTCCAGAGAGACATACAAGTATAATACAAAGGAGGAAGCGAAGATCTAGAAGAGAATTTAGACTAAATGCCCATATCAACGACTAAAACATTAGCGATGTTATGCTAGATTTGGGATCTGATGTCGACATACTACCAAAGAAAACCTGCGAAGCCATGGGTAATACCAAACATTTTTACTCACCTATTCAATTGTGCATCACTAATAAATACGATATCTATCCTTTTGGGAGGATAAAAAATGTAGAATTGGACATAGTTGGCATTAAACATTCATAGACTTCGAGGTCATAAAAATCATGGGGAAAAGGAGACATAACCAGCTCTATTAGGCATCCATTGTGCTTATGATAATTTCATTGTCATAGACATTAATAAGGAAATCATGACTTTTGAAGAAGATGGTATGAAATTAACCCATAAACTAAAACCTTACCAAGGCCCTCGATATACGGATCCGGTTGTAGAAAATATGGAAGAAGATACCTTGGATCACCTCTACACTCTGACTATAAGTAAACAGACAAACTATATTAATCCTACTACAAACAACTCGATAATTTGGTGAAGTATTCAATCTACAGGGGAAGATTCATAGGTCACTTTTAACCACTAGAAACAACGAAGATATGAGAACTTCTCATGACATTGTGTGATTATTAGAGCTTCCAAGTGGATTGGATCAGAGGTTAGAGACTACCTTGTTTATGATGGCACTTCATATTTACATAGCTTTATTGTTGAGCTGGAGGATAAAGTTGTGCCAGATAAAATAATTCTTGTACTTAATGTTGCATTAAGATCATCTTTAGCTAGATGGTGGGACACCCACAAGAGTACTTTATCTTTCTGGGATGAAGAAAAGTGTGCCATCCAACATCTCTTTGTTCCCCCTTCACAGGTTACTTATCTAAATCACGAGAAGGAACCAAATAGTCAGTCCTCAACTTTGGTAGCATACGATGGGTTTCCTGATCCAAGAGAGCATGTTTTGCATTGTATTCAGGTATGAGAAGTTGTGCAACTGCCTCCCGAGTTTTGGGTACATCATTTTATTCACTCATTGGGAAAGGTTCCAACTACTTGCTATATACATGAATAGGATCGACAATAGACCACTTACTGGGAAATCCTTCAAAAGTGGTTCTTCCGAGACTTCTTATTCTCAGGTAAGTCCCCTTGAAATCACTCTAGCTTTGCAACAGATTAATAAAATGATTTTTACTAATGAATTTAATCCTATACATCATTTAACCATCTATCTTGAACATGAATACCTCCTTCATCGTATCCTTTACCCATCCCCTACATGAATACATATGACATGTAGTAAAATTTATGAAGACCCAAGAGACCCTAAAAGCCTAAAAGATCTTAGGAATTTGACATTTAAAGAATAAAAAGGCACTAGAGTTGTGCATGACACTAAGTTAGGTGTTGTTAATTTCTCTTATTCTAAACCCATGAAGCTGCGAAAAATAAACATAGGGAGTGAGGACCACCCTAAGCTAGCTTCCATAGGGGATTGCTGGGATGAGTAGACCGTGATAGAGATACAGGTTGTGTTAAAGAAATGTGACGATATATTCCCTACAAGCTTTTAAAAACTAAAAGGGTATTAAGGGAGATTTAGGGGAGATCAAGAAATATTTAAATCCTGACTCAAGACTAGTTAAACACAGGACATATCATTTGAACCCCAAAGTCAGAGAGAAATTAAAGAAGGAGATTGATAGGATGTTGGCAGTTGGACTAAGTTTCCTTGTCGATAAGGCTAAATGGATCACTCCTATCATCATAAAAACCAAGAAAGGTACAAATGATATATGATTTTATGTGGAATAAATAATCCTGAACATTGCTTGTGTACATGAGCTCTTTCCTACCCCCTTTAGCAATGAGGTACTCAATCAAGCAGTAGGGAAAAAAGTGTATTCCTTTGCAGATGGTTTTTTTGGATACCACCAGTTTCAAATCGCCAAAGAAGACAAGAAAAATAATACCTTCACGACCAAGTGGGGATCATTTAGCTATAATGTTATTCATTTTGGGCTAAATAATGTCACAGTTGTGTTCTCTCTGATAGTTATTGCATCATTCCATGAATTCATTCATAAGTTTCTCGAGGTATACCTAGATGATTGGACTGTGTATAGCTTACTCAAAGAGAACATCAAACTACTATGGCTGATGTTGGATCACTGCAGACAACTACATATTTCCCTTAATCTGAGACAATGTATTTTTTGTGTACCCTTTGGGAATCTTCTAGGACATATAGTTTTTAGGGAAGGAGTGCTAGTCGATCATACAAAATTGCAGTAATTCTCAATATTCCTCCTCCTACCACTTTCAAATAGTTGGGGACTACTTTGGGCCATATTGGATACTATCACAGGTTTATTAGGAATTACACAAGTATAATAACACCTTTGGAACAACTACTAAAGAAATCTGAAGAATTTGGTTGGACTCGTGATTGTGATAAAGCATTCAACCTGCTAAAAGTGAAGTTGAGTATTGCACCTATTTTAACTTATCCTAACTAGAAAATTGAGTTCCATGTGCACATTGATGCCTATGTGATTGCATTGCATGCTATTATGGTACAATCATGGGAAGGAAATTTCGGTCATCTTGTCTACTTTACCAGCATAAATCTTTCCCAGGCTGAGAGAAACTATACTAAAACTGAAAGAGAAGGTTTGGTAATGGTTTATTCTTTACAAAAGTTTATACATTATTTGTTAGGCACTCATTTTAAGTTTTTTACTGATCACTCTGATTTGAAGTATCTAGTTAACAAACTTGCGTTGGAAGGTGGAATTTGCAAATAGTTGTTGTTATTTCATTAGTTTTCTTTTAAAGTCATTGTTAATCCTGGTAAACTAAATGTGGGGCTAGAGCATTGTTCTAGACTAGAGTCAGGAGAAAGTGGTGGAGTTGTAGATGATCAGCTTTCTGATGTAGATATTTTCCATATTTAGGCTATTCCTAATTATATATTGGACATTGCATTATTTTTAACTACTAGTACTATGTCGAAGAGCTATTCAACAACTCATAAAAGGCACCAAGTGGTTCGTGCAGTAGACTATCAACTAATTGCGGACCAATTGTACAAACTAGGATTGGATAGCATATTTTGTCATTGTGTATTACACCATGAAATACCTGATATTCTATGGGAATGTCACAGTGGAGTGGTGGGAGGACATGTTGGCAGAAAGGCTACTTCTAGGAAGATCTTACAAGTGAGATTATGGTGGAATACAATGTTTAAAGATGATAAGAAATGTGCTCAGGCCTGTGATGTATGTTAGAGAGTGGGGAAGCCATCTCTGTGTGATGTGTTACCTCTACACCTTGTCCAAGCACTGCAAGCATTTGAAAAATGGGTTGTCAATTTCATTGGTCCAATGAATCCTCATGCCAAGCGTTCCAAGGAAAGATACATAACTACTGCAAATGATTACCTGACTCGATGGGATGAAGTGGAGGTTGTTCGGGATTTCTCTACAACGAAAAAAAATGGTTTATTTTTCATAATATTATTACTCGGTTTGCTTGTCCTCAAATCTTGACCAATGATCAAAGAGACAACTTTTTCAATGAAAGTATTGCAACCCTTACAAGAGAATTTTGATTCAGCATCATAAGATAAGTCCCTACCATTCGCAGGCTAATGGAACCGTGGAAGCATTTAATAAAATCTTGGAGATGGTGTTGTTCTAGAGTCTGTACTCAAGGCTTAGAAGTACAATGTCTAGGCATCTGAAAGTGAGTAAGGGGTAGAGAAGGAAGAAATGTCAACCTTCGACAAGGGAAACTAGAGTTAATTTCTAGGTTGTTGTCTAGCTTCCAACTATTCCTAGATGTTTATGTCCCTTTCAATCGCTTCCCACGAACGTTTCAGTTCTACCTGGGTAGTGGTTGTTTTAAGAATAATATCAAAAATATTCAAGGCAATATGTGTTTGATCTGATAGTCCGGGCTCAATATTAGGTTGTCTTGTCACAGGGACAGTCATAGAGGAACAAAATGATAAGAAAATCCCAAAGAAATTTTAGATGCTATCTCGATTTCGGTCATATAAAGGAGAGTTATAGCTCCCATAATGAAAACATGATGCAAACCAAAGGCCCTTTCCCGTAACTGAGTTATATTTTAATAAATGTGTATGAGGTGTAAGAAAAACATTAAGTTGTCTATCATGTAAGGCTCCTATCAAGGGAGAATCTCACTTATAAACAGAAGAAGAGAAAAGATAAAGAAATAACCTGATGAAGCATAATATATATAGAAATCTAAAATGTTCACTGGTCTTATACCTACTGATAGCCGGTACAGAGGAAAAATGGTAAACAATATAGAAAACTAAAATTTATTCACTATAGTAGAGGTTGTACTAAATTATAGCGAAACATTCATCAGATACATATATGAAATAAAATTAGATATGAAATACAAGGAAACAAACTCATAACACAGTCGTGACGGAATCGAGAATCTTCGGATTTTCTTTATATTAACTCTCGAGGAAGAAAAATCTCTATTACAATTGACCCAAAAAGGTCCAACCCTTGTTCCTTCCTTCTATTGTATATTTATACAAATTTACATATGATGGAATCCCAATTGTTCCAGGATTTTCAGTTACAATGAGAAGGAGATCAATCATTTCATTTCTTTATCCTATGTCTTTATTGGGTACCAGAAGCCTGTCCTCACGCATGCTCGGTACAAGTGACACATTTTTCCACCAGCCGAGATATCAACCTTGAAGGTTCCGCTTGACAATTGGCCTCAAAAATGTAACAATCTCTGACTAATTGTGGCAACCTTTCTTCCATCTGTCAGTCTAGGGTGTCGATAGTGCACAATTGCACACTTGGTTTAATTATCCATTTATCTATTTCAGCTATGTCTGCCAGAGTTACTTGTGAGACTTCGGTCGAATCTCTTTATTCTTTCTCATTTATATCAAGCGAGAGTATCGCCATATTCATTTGGCTCAATGTCTCAGCATTACTCTCACTATCAATGCCTAACAGATTTCCATCTATAGAACCGAAAGCCTCTTCACAGGATTTCCTTACCTTCTTGGCTTTCCATTTGCCTTCTGATATGCTGCATTCCCATTCTTTCAACAAAATATTACCTCGGGTATGTTCCTAAATGGAAAACTTAGAACTTTTTACCGATTCTTTGTTTGTTGTAGCTATTACAGCCTCTTGAAATGCGACCTGAGCTGCTCCAGCTTCTCTCTCTCTCTGACAGATAAGCTTTCTAATACTTGATCAATAAGCAGACAATTGTCCCGAATCGTCTCTACCTTGGCGAGTAAACTTCGCTGGGGTGCAGAAATCCTGCTCTGAATCTCGATAGCCTGGGACTGGAATATCTCGATATTTATAACTTGGCTTTAGGTGAACTCTAATATAACCTGTAGCTACCCTATCAAGTCTCTTTGTTGGCCTACCTGTATTTGACTGGTCTGAGCTACCAGTTTTTCTTGTTCAAGCTTAGCTTTGAGCAGCTCAATTTCCTTTTTACTGGCCATCCTTGCTTGTTCTATTCCTATGTTTGCCTGGTCTTTAGCAGCTTCTTCTACTGTGGCTAGTTTAGCTTCTAAGGTTTTGATGAGGCGATTTTTTTGCTTCATCTAATTTTTCAAAACCCCGACTGAAAATTGATTTGTTGTGGCATATGCCCCTAATGTTTCGGCTATTTCTATCACAAATTCTTCCTTGTTCATATCTTTCCCATTGGTCAACACCTTGAACTTCTTGGTTGTTGATCCCTCTTCTTGATATAATTCTCTTTTTACCACATCTTTTCTCTTTTTATAAAAAAAGAACTCATTTGGCGGAAGCTTTTCCATCCTTATAGGTCTTAATTCTTCATTGAAAATCCACCCTGCGTCTATGTTCCCCTTAGTTGACTGTAAGGGGGTAATGGAGGCGATGATATCTCTGATTTGCTTAGCTGATTAGCATGGAGTGGCAACTGGAGTTTGCTTTTTCGACGGATCTGGAGTTTTCATTTCTGGTTTCGGACTCCCATTTTGCCCTCCCCTGTCCTGGTGTTTTTCTTATTTAGGTGTTGTATCTTTGGAGCCTTCGGATTATTTTTGTTGCACCTCTACTGTTATTGGATTCTCACCCTGCAATACTGGGGGAAGAAAACTCCATCGATGTTCTTGGAATTTAAAAACATCGACCCTCTCTTCGGGTGCCAGGGCTTGTATCCGAGCCAAAACCTCGGCATAAGATCTCGTGCCTCAGAAAATGTCATCCGAGGGTGAATTTTCATGTTCGAATCTTTTAAGCCCGCAACTGGCTAAGTGATTACTTACGACCCTCTGTGGATCATGCTTTTTGAATTCGACATGAACCAACTTCAAGTCCTCTAGGGCTTCTGCCTCAGCTTTAGCATGCCCAAAATCTAACAAAGAATAGGAACTTAAATGAATAGGAAAATATGGCCATACCTTCTTATAATATCCCTTAAGCTCCTTGCTTACACCACCGATTACAGTTTGTCTGGCAATATCACGACAAGCCAGCCTATCGGGTATGAATAATGGCAAGGCATTCGGAGGAACAGAAGCACCGAAAACCCTGAGATATGAAAATTCTGCTTCCACGTACCAGTCGGCTATACTGCTCAGATTTACCACGATACTGTCTGAGATCCTTGGTGGCGGGTGGCTGAAGATAGTGACATGCAATGGTACCATCACCCAGTTAAAGATTTTATACACAAAATCTAAGGCTTTGTCTTCCCACAGCTTTGAATGGTAGATGTGGATAGGCTCAGCTTCCGATGGAGTCCAGCTCCAACTCATTAAGGGAAAAGGCGTCAGAAAACACACGACGTCCAGGATATACGTGGACATAAAGAATGAAGTGATCTTTCCTCTCTCCTTCTGCACTCGATACTCTGTAACTCGACTGGTCAAACTATCAGACAGTAGTTTATCCCAGTCAAAGGAACAACCTTCAACGATCGTGTGAATTAGAGGCACCCACTAAAGGAAAAAATGTGTGGTGACCTCTCTCCCATATAATCTGTAGGTCATCATAGTGATATATTTGAACTGTGGCTCCAGAGAATCTATTGAATATATACCATTACTGTTTGCCCTGAACTTCGTAGGGTGTGAAACCCAATCTTTGATTAAACTAGACATACTCTTTTCGTATTGCACACATTCCTTCTGTTTAAAATTCTCCAGGAATTCGTCATTGTAAACAAAGTCCGACACGGCTAACAACTTGTACATAGACTGCAATTGTTCTGGTCTGAAAGTCCCAATGGTGACCTTCTTCTTGTTGACAATGGTTCTGGTTAGTATATCTACATGGTCTAATGCCCACCGGATCATATCGTAGTAAGGGAGTAGACATGGCCTGGCTGCTACTTTATGCATTTGAGCCTGGACGACGATCTTATACTTGGTGATCATGTCATCTTTTTCATTTTCACTCGAATCATCTGAAACATCTACCAATTCAGACTGTAGAACCTCAGAAATATATGACCAGGTCTTGACAAAGTCGACACTTCGAGGTGAAGTATCAGAAACGTTGTCTGAACCTTGTCCTGAAACCTCAACAGTGGCTTTAGATGCGTTTCGTGGGGCCATGGCAGGGGATTCTACTTTATCTCTCCTGCGATAAAAATATGTATACATACAGAAATTAGTTCGCTCGCGAAAAGTTGGCTTTGTGTAGAATAGAAATGAAATTTGAGACAACAAATAAAAGATCCATGTCTTCGACTACTTAAAACTAGGTTGTCCTTAGGAACAGAACGGTCAAATCATTCTGAAATATAAATTTAGCAATAAAAACCAAATCCTTACATGTCGATTCGCCTCATTTCCAATTAATGTCTTAGATTTTGACAGTACGTAATGCAAGTTGGTGCAAGGAAAGTTTAAAATTGCCTCGTAGACTATGCATATTAATTTTCGCATTAGAACACTAGAAATGCTGGCTTAACTTAATTAATCAGGCCTTTTTGAATGTTAATTAATCTTTCGGCATTTGCTTCATCGGGAGCTTTCACTTTAACCCTTTAAACCTCTAAAACCCGATGTTGCAATAATGAGCTTTGGTTAATAAAAAATGTAACCATGATTAGGCATTTAATTAAATACGTTGTCACGACTTCGCGATCCGGGGCTTCGAAGGTATAGCTTCTGGGAGGCTTGTATGCCGAGTTGCGAAATCGCGAGATCGCAATGATATGATCTAATTAAATTGCAGGATAAAACTAGATTAAGTGTTTAATCAATTATGTTTCTATTTTCATAGAAACTTCGCGACTCGAGGCTTCGAAGATACAACTTTGAGGGAAAATATGCCGATTTGCGAATTCCCGACAGAGCTTAAATGCGGCTAAACTTTTTACCTTTAACTTTAACTTGGGTTACTAAAACAAGACTCTCCTGGTTTCGGCTATCAGGGTTACGACGATAAGACTTTGGGAGCTATAAAACGCCGAGACACAAAATCTCGATGATGCTTAACTGTAGTTTAGAGTATTTTTACTCTCGGTAATGATCTAGGTAAACTTTTTTAAAACTATTTCGTCGTTTCTCCCCTCGGGACTTGTAAACTATGTGATCTATAACTTTCGACAAGTGACATCCCGAAGTAAAAGGAGAGACTCGTTTAAATGATTAAAAGAAAATAAATCATGCCTTAAGAGTATGATAGCCATCGCTGCTTGCATGATGAGACTCTTGAGAATTTGGGGAAAATAAAGGAGAATACCAAAACCATCTTTCGATTTCAAGCGTTAGGATATGAAATTTTAAATAGGCTAAAAAAAAATAAAGGCGGCTCCAACAATGGGGATGACTAAAGTCTATTGTGAAAATTAGGATGACTGGTATGAGAGTTTTCCATATATTTTATGGGCTTACCGAACTACCATGAAGAGATTAAACATGTATACTCCTTTTCAACTAGTATATGGCAGAGAAGTAGTTATGCCAGCTAAGTTTCTCACCCCAATTTTATTCATTGTGCAAGCTACTTAGATGATAGATGATGAATCACTTTTTGAGTGGGTCGAGGAACTCATGGCACTAGAGGAAGCTATGTTCCTAGTAGATTTTCATTAGACCAAAAATGATAACAAGTATTAGAAACATTCGGGGAAGCTACATATGCACTAGCTTGTCTCTTTCATATTTGTGGAAATCAGTGACTTTGGAGCTATAAAATTAGCACAACTCAATGGAATTTTTCGACCCAACTGGGTGAATGGTGTGAATGGTGAACGCCTGAAGCCCTACCTTTCTGCCTCATAAATAAATTTTCGGTATTCTCTTGTCTCCATGAGTGATTTTTGTAGGTAGGATCTCTATTTATGTCTTTGTTTTCCATTTTTGTCTATATTTTTCTCTTTCTATCAATAATACAGTGACGTGGTATATGCTCATGTGTCCTATATTTTAGTGTCATTTCAAGTCACCCAGCCTGAATATTCACTTTGTGGTCCAGAAGGACTCACTCACATCATCTTGTACTTAACATTGTCGAATTGTAATTCCATGCCTTGGTGTCATCACATGGTTTGTTACAAGCCATTACTACCTTTTACTTGTCATCACATTACTACATGTCATAGTCAATTAACTATCAACACATATACATCCTTTTTTTGGTTTACTGGCGGCATGGTCATTACTTTCCCAAGTTTATCTGATGTCTCATTACCAACTTTCCACTACACATTTAGTTTCCCAAATCATGTCATGGATTTTTCCACATTCGAGGGATTTAGTCGATGTTAATTCCCACTATTGTCACCTTGTAGAATTCAATGCATGGTTTTCATGTCACCCTTTGCATATTTCTTATAAACACACCTTTTTCTTACATATAAATATTCTTGCATTATCATCGCGCTAACTATGTGCTCAGTCCTAGAGCCTAGTGAACAACTTGTGAACTTGTGTTTGTGGACCCATCCCTGGGTTTTCTTTGTTTACCTATGTAATTCTGCTAGGATGGTTCACACCTCTAGTAGGGGATCTTCCACAAAATTCATTTATCCAATCACATTTTCTATTCCGGATGAATTCATCAATCCATGGGTCGAATTTTTAGATGACCTCCATGAGAAGGTGGAATACACTCAGCTTGTTGACACTGATTTCACTAATGTTGCCCATTACCTGTCGATGGTGATTCATACATTTATGAACTATAAAACCTTCCCATATGGTTACTTTCAATTGAAGAGGAAGCAATTTTTCCTACCCTTGTGCGACAACATGTTGATGAATTTGCAGGACTTTTCAGTGTTAAGCACCACTAGCGAAGTCACCAAATGTACCAAATTTCTAATCATATGATTCCACAACAGAACATTTTGGTTGGAAAAGGGACACCCCATACATGTAGAAGACATCCACCAGTTAACAGGCTTGTCCATGATGGGTCAAAATGTATCAAATGACTTCCAACAGTCAGGGAAGCATGGCAGGAAAAAGGGTACACTCATTGTGTACAACCTATATGGCACTCCCCAGGGAGTTTGTGGAACTTATATTGATCCCATTAATGATGTAAAATTCCACTATTCTTGTTACCTCATCGTTGGAAAGGTAATGAAAAATTATACAAAGAATGAGTGTACGCTCGACGCGATAGCAGTGACCAAATTCACCAAAAATGGCACACCACTAAACTGGTGCCAATACCTTCTAATTGAGATTTTGCAGGCCTATGCAGGCATCCATGAGTGAACCACATATTTAATCTATTGCTACTTGATTTTCACTTTTACTATGTGGAAATGGTATCCACCCATGGTCGACAAATCGCCCACAGTTTCAATCCCCGAATAGCCAAGTTATTCGATTTTTCACATGCTCGAAACTTGGTTAGCAATGTTTTTTATCACAATGTTTCTTTTTCACAATGGCATAGTGAGATAATTATCATGACTTAGAGGCTCTAGATTCCATAGATGATCCTCAAGAAGCATACTCACCACATTTGGTTTGTATGAACCACAACAACACTTTTGTGCGGCCATTAGAATTTTCCCTAGCATTATTTCATATGACTCATCTTCCATTCTGTATGGATGCAATAGTGTTTGACAAGGAGGTCAAGGAATGGTTGGCGGTCATTAAGGAAGATATGTCAATGGGTGCCTCCTACACCATGCCAACCATTTTGCAATATTCTGCTCCAACGGAGACATTGGGTGCAGGACCTAGCACGATAAAGAGAACCCAAACACCCTCCAACTCAAAGGAAGAGGCAGATGAATGTGAAGAGTAAGTGTTTTCAAGTGACATAGTTTAGATTCTAATTTCATAAATTCCTGATGATGCCACAATATTAGGTAAACAACTTCGGTAGTTTATGACTTTTGTTTTTCCTCAGAAGAGGTTTTGTACCAAATCCCCCTCCCAATCCCCCGGTGATATTTTCATCACTGATGCCACCCCCCTTTCTTCCATCCCAACTCAATCCCACACCACTCCACTTCCATCACATACCAACCCCCCTCAATTGTATACCACCCCACCCCAAACGTTCACTAGACTTTCCACCTCATTCACTTCACCATCCACACCCGCCATCATACATATTCTTGATGACCCTCCAGTGCAACTCCAATCCACCACTATCATTGAGGAATCCACCACCCCACAGAATGTTGGGACCACCACCATCATGCACATGCCTTCAACATCCCCAAACCATAACCTATTTGACACAGTTTCACCAGAATCTACTGCCAATTCTGCCACAAATATTGGTACCACCGGTCCATTCACATCCACATCTCCTCAGATCACAAAAGTCCAAGTCCCCTGCACACAACCCTAAAAATTGTCTCTCATCCACAACCAGAGACAAGGTCCAAAAAAAAAATTTTGATGGATGAGGACCCTCCAAAGGAATAACTAGATGCCCAGGATGATACTCATTCAGCTTATAGCCCTACTTTTGTCAAGGAACAAATTGTGCCTCTGCTACAAGACCCTCAACAACAAAGAGCTATCTTGGAGCTTTGTTTGGAGAAAACAGAGGTTCTTACAACACTTCCACCAAAATTCATGGACTGGATTGTGTGAAGCCTTAGAGATCACTCACCTACCTCAGATGGTGTTGGTACCCACATATTTTTCGTGCATTCTATCTCAAGCGGTCAACTGCTTGCTTCACGGTCGCCCTTGGATTCCAATTTCACCAAGCGGTCAACCGCTTGCTTCACGGTCGCCCTTGGATTCCAATTTCACCAGTGGAGAGTTTTCCACATAGACTACACCATAGATCCTGCACCTTATATGGGATTCCATCAACCAGATGGAGTAGAGGATCACAACAATTGAGCATACCAATCAATCCCTCACAAAGTGAGTGAAATATTTGAGAGAGATTGTCAATAAAGCCACTGCAACCAAAGAATATCAGAAAATATTGAGGATACAGGCTGAATCCACTGTTGTGGCCGTCGTAGATATTTTTTTTCAAGTCTGGCCATCTTTTCAACAAGTCATTCCTGAGATTCCAGAATATGTCACTCTGGTTGCACCACCTGAGATTGTTGAGCTCATTGCTGGTTGTTATCACTGAAATTTCGTCCGCAAATGGTTACAAGAATTCAGCATCGTCAAATAGTTATGAGGTCACCCATGGACCCGAATTACCACAAAAGAATTTCCAAAGGATCAAAAACTATACAACTATTGAAAAAATTAAAGGGTGCTATGAAGACAATGGGCTCGAACGCACATGCTCAAAACAGGAATGCAGAAATAGCGCACATTTGCACGATGTGCGACAATTGTTGCAAAAAGCCACGCACCTGATAAATGACGCATTTATGAGAGTGGTCGGCCTCCCACCCACTTCTGGTTCAGCTTCCAAGTTGATTTGACACTCAAATCTGGATTGGATTTGACTGGGTGGCTGGTCAAAGACCTAGAAATGCCCTAATTAGCCTCTCTACACACTACAAACTAGTTGGCCAATACCTCAAAGGAATGTTATAAAAAGGCCATGGATACACTTCATTTTTCAAGGAATTCATAGCAAAGTTATGCTGCCATTATTCTCTTGAGGAATCTTCTATCCTTGCCAAGAGTATACTTGCATCATTGCATTGGGCAATCCATCTCACCCCTTGAGTTGATTAGCAAAGAATTCTTTCACCATTTTCATTTTCATTTTCAAGGTTGTAAGAAGAGCTTATTTGTGGGGGTCCAAGAGGCCTCCCTTGGAGGAAGAAGGGACTCATAGTCCTCTTGATTCTTGGTGTTTTCTTTCACTAATATCATCCTTATCATTGGTGACATGGGTCTCATTGTTTCTTTTGTCCTTATGTCCCTATGTTTATCAATTTAGTTGTTGTTTATTTCTTATTTTAATTATTAGTTGTTGTTTTATATTTCTTTCTCTAACCCTTTTCCTTACAAATGTCCTGCTTAGCAAACCCAACTAATCTTGCAAGCACCTCTATTTTTCTCACTAAGGTTATGAAAGAGGCACAACATATTAGCGACTCCACCGGGGAAAGGTATCAATTTCCTACCCCATTTGGGTTTTTCTAGCTCTTTGTTTGGTTTATTTAACTTGCAGGTGCATTAACCAGCCTAAGCCGACCTGCCAATCATCCAATTCCAAGGTGAATTGAGAGAATTCCATCCTTAATTTTCATTCACGACCGTGTGTCACCTGTGCACGGGTTTTGTGGCCCACAGAAGCGCATCGTGCGCACATGCACCCAAGTCACGGTTATGTTCTGCGCACATGCACCTATTAACTCTTTTCGCTCTGCGCACATGCGCTCTGTGCGCCTCTGTCTCCACTAAGACCCACGCACCTGTGAAAAAAAATCACATTGTAAAGTTTTTGAGATGTGGGGAAGGCCCTTAGCCTTCTTAAAAGTGATTTCATGCATGTTTTAAGCTGCACCACACTTAGTTCCCTATTCATATAAAGGGGTTAGTCAAAACACATAGGCACTTAGGGGTTAAAATCATTATTTCCTCTTTTTCTTTCATTTTCGCCACATGGATGGCTTGTTTTGATTCAAAATATAAGTTGGAAATTATTTTTAATCACATTTAACTTGCATTGGGACTAGAAGTTGGATAAAAATAGCTTAGTATGCTCTTCTCTCGTACCTCCAAGTGATCTTGAGAATCAAAAAAACATTGTGAAACAATTTCATCTCCCTTAAGACAATTAAAACCTTTAGGAGAGGAAAATAACCCTTCTTGGGACTCCTCTTAGTTTATTTTTTCAAACACATCTTAAGATTGTAATGGGCCCATACATGCCCACATGTCACAAAGATAGGATAGTGCTTGAAATTTACTTTCTTAGATCAAATCACTAGGGAAGTTTAAAGGTTTTTGTAACAGGCCCATACATGCCCACATGATCACAATCTAGGATAGTTTCAAAGCTTTTCTTAGATTACATCACAATAGGGAGTTAAAGGAATAGTAATGGACCCACATGTCCACATACTATCTTCCTAGGGACTTTTGAATTACGCAAGGTTGTACCAAAGGCACTTAGTTAATTAGGTAATCAACACTTGTAAGGACCAAGCGAAGTCCACATGTAGCAAGGTGACACCTAATTCATTAAAAATTGGCACACTTTCATTCATTCACACACAAAAGTCACTTATCACTCACATAGCTTCTTCATGAAATCTGGAGGTCAAAGTAAGTTTCCTTCAAAGGGATTCTAAAACACCCCACCCTTTTCTTGACGAAACTATCCACTCTCATTTAATTTCAACGAGGTTGGTTCACACCCCCAACCTCTCAAACCACTACATCTAAATTTTTTATAAAAACTCACTAAGTTTTCCTCCACAGGAGGTGCCAAAAGAAATGTTTTAGTCTAGGTAGGATTTCAGGGATAGGCATCCAAATAACTCCCCGTTATCTGGTTCTCACATTGTCAAAACCATAGAAGTTGTCAAATAGGGAACTGAAAATCCTCCAAGTCAAGTGTTCCTAACACCATAAGGCAGAGAGATACCCGTGAAGGGTTGAAGGCTGAGGTCCGATTGTTCTGTGCATTCCCCCTTGAGACACACACCTCTTGGATCAGATCCATCCCCTGATGCGTTTCTGAGGCTGAAAATCTAAATGCCGCACTTTGACCGAGGTACCTAGTGACCAAATTTTAGGACATCTACCCAGGTGGAAATTATGGGCTGTAATTGCCCCTTGATCAGATTTTGTGTGGCTATTGGGAAATATCGCCAGCTCTTTCGAGATATGCCCCCTTTACCCCTCATTATAACCAATTATTTCATCCTTCACCAGTTTCTCTTCCGGTGACTTCAGACCCCACTGTTGAGTACTATTGGAAGGTCCAGTGCTATTTGAGAAGAAGGACGTTATGTCTTTTAGGACATGAGCATTTGTTTTCTTTGATTCCCCACGCAGACAAAACCCACTTATCCACATATATGCTTGTTTTTCAAAACAAACCACTTTATGTATGATGCACTTCTGATTACATTTTGATTTGGATATATATATTGTGTAAAGTCCAAAATTTGCAACAAAGGCTCTTGTTTCTTTATTACTCTCACCACCATTTGCACACATTCACTCAGCTAGTTGGACATCATAGGGGACCCACATAATCCCCGTCATTCCCGATGCTTGCTAAACCTCCCTCCTATCTTAGGGGGAGTGTTTGGTCTTGCCCACTCATCGGCACCACCATCTCACACTCCAGTGAGTTCCACTGTCTTAGGATCAGCCTTGCTTGGTTCCAAATTACTTGGTTCCACTTCCCAAGGTCCTCCGTCCACTCACTCTCCTTTACACAGAAGCGGGGGGCCAACTTCCTCTCAAGGGGGAAGTACCAACCCACCTAGCCCCCCTCCAGGGTCAGGTTCATAGAACACTCCTACCATGGCGAGAGCTAATCCTCAAACAACACTCTTGATGCCATATTTGGCCTCTCTTAACATACCAAATCTAAGAAAACTCACCAATTATCCTATATTGCATGACCCCACATGGCCTGCAATGCCTACCAAACTACCTTTAGACATACCCAAATTTGAAGGAAAGGCAGAAGATGACCCTGCCAACCATGTCATGACTTTTCACCTATGGTGCTCTTCCAACAACATTATGGATGATTCCATTAGACTACGATTATTTCAACGCACACTCACTAGCCCCTCAGCCAAATGGTATGTAGATGAAAAATCATGGTCCCATGTGACTTTTGAGTCCTTGGCCAAAGCATTTTTTACCTTCTTCCAATTACCAATCCGCCATGACAATGGTCTAGAACTACTCTCTAATTTCAAGCAAACCTCAGCCACACATATCGCTGATCACATTCACGAGTGGCGTAGGCGACGTAGTTTTTGCAAAGTAGAAACCACCAAACAACAGTGTCTTGACTGGTTTCTTAGATCACTTGTCTCTCTCCTCGGTAAGGATGTAGCTTCCACCTTCCTTCAATCAAAAGAAGAATCCATTAGTAAGGATCAATAATATGACCTCATCTATTCACAGTCAGGGTACTTATACACTTTACTTCTTGATCTCCCAAAACCTGTGTCATTTGGCCAAGAAAAACCTGGGATGTCTCACTCAACAGACAGACTGATTGGTAATACCACTCACCATGGTCCACAACCCCAACAACCACCAATGTATGGAACACCTCAATACCCGCCGACATATGGGGGCACCTCTTATTACCCCCAAACCCCTTATCAACAACCATACCCTGTTGTTATGCCTCCACCCACCAGTGGGCCACCATCAGCACCCCCAATACATCCACCTATCTAAACAAGTTCTGGTACCCCCTCTACCTCAGCTTATACTTTAAGTACTAGCGAAAGCGCCATGCCTTCCTACATACCTTACGGATTACAAATCCCACAGAATCTGTACTTTCCATTTTTTGGTCCACCACAACCTATGGTCCCCCCACACCCTCACGTTGGGGTGAATTTTGTTCAACCCTCTCCCATTCAGCAATATCAAATTTTCAAACAGCTGAATACAACAAGTCTGACCCATCTGTCGAATAATACCAAAAATAAAGGAAGAAACCAAAATAAGGAAAATCTAGGGCCAGGCGGGAATGACCCCCACAACCATCCCATTGGGGGCAACCAATACCAAGACCCCCAAGGGGGAATCACTACCAATATACCACACCAAGGGAAGAACAACAATCTTCAAACTAACTTTCCTTGTGCTATATGTAACGAGTATGGACATTATACTCATCATTGCCCCCAAATTCCTGACCTCCAATGGATGAGGGGATCCATGCACTCACAAGGCCCTCTGACACCATCTACCCCTCAGCAATCCCCACAACAGTATTTCCAACCACTACATCCAACTGTTTTTCAAAACCCCATTCCATACCAACGTGTGATGAACACCCAACAAGTGATCAACCATACCCCACCACAAATGGAGCAATATGCAACCCCGAGTGCCACTCAACCCAGGAATTCGGTTGATCGCAGTATCCTCCTCACCAATGAAGCAATTCTTCTGAAAAATCACAATCATCAATATGGTATGCCCCCCAACTCTACCCAAACCACCTCAGAAACATGGCCAACTACTACAGGATAACCATTGATGATTCCACATCCTAACGTGAAACTCATTCCTTGCATACCACGTATGCCTTTATGATGGAATGTACATAACCCTCATGCTAGGGATACTCATAATTATAGTCTGGTTGATGACTTATCCTAGTCTCCCGCAACCATATCTCCCACAACCATATCTATGTTGGAGGTCCTCCAAACTTGTCAATCACAGAGAAAATCCTTGCTTTTTTCCTTGGGGGCAATCAACACAACTGACACCCAGCTGATCACATTTGATTCAGATAATGGAGAGCCACATATTCCCACCCAAGTAACCTTCTAGATACTAGTTAAGATCTGGATCACCACAATTTATCATTGTATCATCGATGAAGGTGCATCCACCTGCATCATGTCTAAAGATGTATGGCAGAAAATTGGCTCCCTTGAGCTAGTACCCTCTACCATCACCCATCGAGCTTATGACGGTCGACCAACATCTTCCACAGGGATTCGTCAAAATATCCCCATAGAACGTGGGGGGAAAACCATCCTCATTGACATTGAAGTTATCGATGCCCAGCTTGATTACAATATCTTGGTCGGACACAACTACATGTATGCTATGAAGGCGGCCGCCTCTTCTGTGTTTCATATGATGATGTTCACCCATAATGGGAAGATCGTCACCATCAACCAACTTACAGATTACGAGACTAACCATTCCACCAACATTGATAACATCCTCCCCCTTGTTCATGTTAGCCTGAATGATTTTCCAGTTGCCAACAATGGCCCTGGATTATTCCAAGACCCACCCATGTTGGGCACTTTTCAGGGAACACCACCATTCCTAAACCCATCTTTTTCAGTACAAGTGTGTGTAGTTTCCTCTAAAGGAACTGACACGGAGGATACCCTTCCTCCTAGGGAGGATTCTATCATATTTGACATCCCACTAGTCGTAGAGATTCCCCCTCATGAGCCTTCTGCAAAATTGTTGACTCCACCAGTTCATGATTCCACCTCTCCCCAGGGCCATACCCCAGTTTGGGAGACAATTCCCCAAGCCATTACTCAAACCACCTTCTTTTACCCTCCACCAGGTGTACAAGCTTTCCAAGTAGATGCAATGCTTACTCTCCCTAATATGGTGTTAGCAATTCCAGTTTGGTATTTACATCCACCAGAGATGGTTCCTCAACCATCCCTTCCCCCCCAAATAGAAGGAATCCCAATGACGATTCCCATACTTACTCCCACCATACCCTCTACACCCCCACTCACTAACCTCCCTGCCACAGTTGAGGGTAGGCAAAAGAAGAAGGAGCCCATAGCTCCACCCCCCCCACACGTCCAACCTCCTTGTGTGCTATGTGAGAAATATGGACACCCAACCCACAAATGCCCATCTCTACCTGAGTTACGTAACCTAATTCCACTCAATCAAACACCATCACCGCTCGCCACTATAGCAAGTACTGTTGCTACCTCCCCTAACTCAAGTAGAAAAGGGCTGCAAACCAAATTCACTTGCACCATATGTTCAAAATATGGCCATTATACACACTATTTCCTATCTATCCCATACGTCTGCCACACATTAGTCGCGACATGCCACAAATATCTTCCTGAGTTTCCTCCGACACTTCATACCAATGCTCCTATGAATGTGATTCATTATACTACTTCATCAATCCTCAAGAAAAGGGGAGGTACATGTCCTCCCCCCAAATTACCGCCCGATCATCCATAGTGTCAGTAACACTGGGATGGCATTATGGACCCACCATCCATATCTAAGCCCTTTTTCCCACTTTCATTTTTTGGTATAGGAGCCCATAAGCTCTATTTTTCGAACCACCTTTGGCCTCTTACATAGACATTTCCATTTGGTGATCATTTTCCATTTCCCAGTGGAGCATCTGCTCATGACGCACTAAGGTATGCTTGCTCATGTTCAAAATTATCAAATAAAGGCTTGTATGTTCGATTCTCTTCAGATATTGTTCACATCAGGTATTTGGTTTTCATGTGTGCAAGTACTTGGTCATCATACATCAACGCAACCCCTTCAGGTATATAATCAACACTGGCATGTAATCATTCCCTCCGAATCTCAATTGCATCTCTAGTCACACCCTCAGACATTTTCCTCTAGGATCTCCATCTCTGGCTTTGCAGTACCGACACCTCCATTCGCATCTTCGGTACTATTACCCAGTAGCACTCTTACCCACATGAGTTGTCCCATTCATAGCACCCTTTTTCACATTGACACTCATGCTATTTTTCAAACCTTTAGGGATGGGAGTACTAATAGTCTTACATTATGTCGCGAATCAGCCACATACTCATTCTCCTCATTTTTCTAGCTTTCCCACCGGACTCCCAGACTATCTCTTCAAGGTCCTATTTTTGACTGCAGCTCCGCAGTATCATGAACCCTCAATTTCCTCCACAATCAGTTTGCCCATCTGCAAAATTCCCTTCATTTCACCTACCTCATACAGAAACCCACCCATGGGGCCCCCACCCTCCACCAGTTCTCTAAGCAAATTCTTCCCTACCTGGGCCAACCATGTTACATTGGGGCACCTGTTTCTGTATTTGTACACTTATCCCAAAGTATTCTTTATTTATTGTACAAATTCCTTTGTTTCCAACATTTGCATTACCTTTTTTGTCGTCACCTTTGGTGGCTTTCTTACCTTTTTGGCCAAAGCAACCCATGTCGCCCTTGGTTGGGGCACTACTTATCATCTACCCTAGCCGACATCATCCATATATTCAGAGTATCCCACTGGCCATTTACCTCTTCCCGCTAAGTTTGTTCACTTTGTCCCGCCTCTGGCACAACTTATCCCCTGTCTTGTTGTCCCCCTGACACTTGACCTTGTTGAATGGTTGCAGCCACTTTTACCTCAGATATACCCCAACCAAGGGAAGTCTTGAGTCTTCCTACATCTCGACTTCATCCATGTACCTCTTCCAAACTCCTAAACTCACCTAGTAGATTTCACGAAGCCCTTTGCTTCTGGGAGTCGCATCCCCCTTTTGTCGACATCAGCACAGTTTTCCAGAAGGGCGACAGTATCTTGACTCTCATTACCTTACCAATGAGAGCTCTCGGATGGCACAGGGAGAACCACAATTTCTCCCTACTATTGTTGACCCCCATAACATTTGACGCCAACAATTTCTCATGCTACGATGGGTCTTACTTTGCAACTATTGCAGTTATTTCTTATATTTTCCAAAGACCTCTGAACTTGGCTGGGCTATCAATGCCTACAGAATCCGTGATACTCCTTACAGATCTCACTGCTTACTGTTCAGAGTATGGTCCTCTACAAAATTGTCTTCTACCTTTATCAAGACCGCCCCCGAGGGTGCTGCAGTTGTCTACATCAACACTTCATTCCTCTTTTTTTGAGTTACATGACATGAGCATAGGGCATGCCTACCTCATTTGTACACAGTTTATTTTTACACACCTTATGGAAGGTTGGGTTCTACAGGTTCCCTTCTCCCTCCGATGGGGCACTCTTGACAACCCCACTATGATCTTTCTTACAACAACACTCTCAATAGAAGAAACATTGATGGATTTCGGCTATACGTATGCTCCTGACCTCATCCATAAGAGAGCATATGTTATCACTGAAATTTTGTCTGCAAATGGTTACAAGAATTCATCATATTCAAACAGTTATGAGGTCACCCATGGACCCAAATTACCACAAAATCATTTCCAAAGGGTCAAAAACTATACAACTAGTGCAAAAATTAAAGGGCTCTATGAAGACACTGGGCACGCGCGCACATGTGCAAAACAAGAACGCAGAAATAGCACACATGCGCACGATGCGCAACTGTTGTTGCAAAAATCCACGCACCTGAGAAATGATGCATTTATGAGAGTGGTCGGCCTCCCACCCACTTCTGGTTCAGCTTCCAAGTTGATTTGACACTCAAATCTGGACTGAATTCGACTGGGTGGCTGGTGAAAGACCTAGAAATGACCTAATTAGCCTCTTTACACACTACAAACTAGTTGGACAATACCTCAAAGGAATGCTATAAAAAGGCCATGGATACACTTCATTTTTCAAGGAATTCATAGCAAAGTTATGCTGTCATTATTCTCTTGAGGAATCTTCTATCCTTGCCAAGAGTATACTTGCATCATTGCATTGGGCAATCCATCTCACCCCTTGAGTGGATTAGCAAAGAATTCTTTCAACATTTTCACTTTCATTTTCAAAGTTGTAAGAAGAGCTTATTTGTGGGGGTCCAAGAGCCCTCCCTTGGAGGAAGAAGGGACTCAAAGTCCTCTTGCTATTCGGTGTTTTCTTTCACTAATATCATCCTTATCATTGGTGACATGGGTCTCATTGTTTCTTTTGTCCTTATGTTCCTATGTTTATCAATTTAGTTGTTGTTTTATTTCTTAGTTTAATTCTTAGTTGTTGTTTTATATTTCTTTCTCTAACCCTTTTCCTTGCAGTTGTCCTGCTTAGCAAACCCAACTAACCTTGCGAGCACCTCTATTTTGCTCACTAAGGTGAAGAAAGAGGCACAACACTGGCGCATGGTCCCAATTGGCTTCCAAGACAGATACCCTGCAATAGGAGTTAGTTGCATTCAAATTAAAGGAAAAGGAGAAACCCGAAGAGCTCCTCCAGAATATTACACATGCAGTGGAGGAGGGCACCACTGTCAAGTCCTTGCTTCATGATCGGACCAAAGAATGCCATCGACTCTTTTATATGGTCACAAATTGGGTTGGCTTGTTGGACCAATGCAATAACCATGTCAAAGAGTTGTGTGATTTTCTTAAACATATGCATGTAGAAGCCTAGGCCATTTCTGACCCTATCGAGAAAGTTGCCAAATTTATCGATATACAAGCTTAGAATGACGTGTTGGATGCCATGGATGATAATAATAAATATGCGAAGACAACACTTTAACATTTCAGGCCTACCATCTGAGTGGAGTATGTTCCCCTGTAGTGGTTGGAATCCGTTATGGACACAAAGTGGAATACTCTATTGGCTACTAAGCCCAAGGAGCCTGATGTCAACACCGCATAGGAATTTGTTGTAGGCACCTCGATTTTAGCGAGGAAATGGTAGGATCAGGTCACACACTATGATCAATTTCATGTGCAGGCCCTTTCCATTGTGCCATAGTTGAGCCCTTCATTTATAGAAGGTCAGGGGAATGAGCCAACGTCTTGACTCAGGACGAGTCAAATATTGTGGTCTGGGCCTGTTGGTCCCTCTATTTTGAACACCTCCCAGTTTTTCGGAAATGTTAAAGTTTTTTAGAATAGTCTAGTACATCAGCAAAAGATTTAATTTGTAGAAATTTAATTGTTAGTGTGCTAGCAAGTAAAACATTCATGCACCATCTGGAAGAGAAGTGGATAGAGCCAGAACTTTCGAGTGCATGTGAAAAGAAAGAGAAATCAAGAAGAGACATTAGCATATGCAAGAAGCCAAACAAATACCCAAGGGAAAGACATAAATATGGGAACATGTAATGGGGAAAGGTTGTTGTTGTTGTTAATTTGTTGATAGGTTATTGTTGTCAAATTATTGTTAGATTGATGTTGGTACACTATTGAGTTTTTTTGAGTCGCTCTTTTGTTCTATCATTAAGCTTTCTCCATTACTATCTATTGAAATAAGCCATTGTAAGGAATTTTGGGGGAATGAACTGTGCTTGCAAATAAGTATGAGAGTCCATATTCGATACCTAATTACTTATTTTGATGTATAAGTCATGTTATGGAAGAAGTACTCTATGTATGTTGGGCTATGATCTGATAATACATGAAGGATTATTCAGGCACCGAAAATTTGTTATTATGTGTATGGATTCTTGATCTCTTTACTACATAATTTTTCATGTTCTATGTAATTGATCATTGCGATATGGTTTAACAAGTTTTTGTAATGTATTTGTTTATATTTATGTTGCACAACATGGAGCATCCAATGCATTTACTGGTTTAAAACTTCTGATGATGTGATCTCTCCTCATTCAAATATGGTTATGTATTGTGTTGTGCTAGATCTAATAGTGTGTCCTCATTAACTCACTTGATCATACATAAGTCTCAGTTTCACTTCAGGCGAGACACCCTTCCCTTGTAGAAGGTTGAATATGTCAGTGCTACTAGACTACAACGATATCTTTTTTGGTAACCTCTAAGAACCCCAGTCTCCAATTTTGCACCAAAAGGGTATGCTCTAAGTGAAGAGGCATATCCTGAGAGAATTATCATTAATGTTTCCAAGAAGCCAAGTGAGAACCATCGTGGTGTCACATGCCCTTAGGAGGTGTTGGATCATAATATTGGGGCTAGCATCCTATGGGGGTATGACACCAAGGATGGTAACATTGATATTTATCACTATAAATAGTGTTTACAACTAGTGGACCATGCAATATAGTGTCTGAAACCACAACAAAATGACAGATATTAAATTGGTTACCAACGATGCATTTCTTTGGTATTCATTATTTTGGTATCAAATACCAAAATTAATGTGATCGCTAATGTTAAATAGTATTATAAGCAAATAATTTGTTTTTTTGGTATCTGTTCAATTTGGTAGTTATCATATTTATTATTTTATCTTAAAAAAGGGGATGGGGATATTAACCTTTTCCATTCTCTAGTATTCAATTACTCTTCTTCCACTAGTGTTATTTGTCTCTCTAGAGTTGTCCATTACTCTTCCTTATTTATAATACTCAGACATAAGGAAATATCACATCCTTTGTAGTTGGACAACTATCCATGTACACATAACATTATCATCCACAAGGGAAAATTGGTATTCCAATGATTAAATAAAGGAAGGATTATGAGAAACTCAATATGAATATTAAATTGTCATTACTAAATCAACATAATGGTCTAAGGACATTGTATCAAGTACATATTTCTTTCAAAATCCAGCAGCCAAACTAAATCAATCAAACAAGTTATCCAAACATGTAGCCATAAATTAACATCGGAGAGAGTAGTCTAGTATTTACAAAATTCAATGGATCAAATTGAGTTCAATATCCAACAAGTCAATCCTGTTATGGTGTTAGTGGCATCAACAATAAACCCACACCTACATATATGGGAAACATTACTCATAGCAACAAACTCATCATGGGTCTTTTGTAGTTTTGTTTCAAAGGGATATTAACAAGTATAAAAGAGACATGGTGGGCACATTGAGTGCCTCTAAAATTCATTCTCAACTTCAATTTTAGTGTATCATAATTTTCTATATCCATCTAAAATTGTTATATATTGAGTATATGGTAATATCTACCTTTGTTTTTGTATAACAAATCTTAGTGAATTTGTTTCAAGATGTTCACAATTTCTTATTTCGATTACTTCTATTAGGTGTTCACAATTGCTTATTGTCGGGCCAAAAGTGGGCAGAAAAGTAACTCCACACTGATGTGTTTTGCATTAACCAGATAGGTGCATAAATACAAGTAAAATGGTTGTTCGTCTTCCATAATGGATGACCCTTCCTATCACCTACTACTCTTCATATTTCCATATTATGCTACAAGTAACACAATCACAAGGATTACGGTTCCAACATCCCCTCACCCTTAATCCAAAGGGGTGTGTGTGAGTCCAAGCATCATTCAATACTTCTCAGATTTTTCTTTTCCAAGCGCTTTGGTGAAGATGTCCACAATTTTCTCATTTGTGGAACAATGTCTCAAGTGAATAGTCTCGGCCTCTATATGATATCGAATTAGGTGATACATTGTGTTAATGTGTTTGGTTTGATCATGGAATCTAAGATTCTTGGCCAACTTGATTGCAAAAGTATTTTCAACTAAAAGAAGAGTAGAATTTACTTGTTTCTCTTGCAAATATTCAAGTATTTTCCTGAGCCACACAATCTCCTTTGTCTCTTCTACAACTTCCACATATTCTTCCTCTATTGTGGAATCTGTTGGAACCAACTATTTGCATTATCTCCAAGAAAAATTGTTAATACAAGACTCATGAGATATATGGAAGTTGATACTCCACTTTCCTTATCTCCGGCAAAGTCTAAATCAAAATATTTGATCAGGTTGAAGTCATCTATCTTAGATTACTTCAGTCCAAAATCATGAGTTCTTTTCAAGTATTTTAGAACTCTTTTTACAACAAACCAATGTCGTTCACAAGTATTTTGCATGAACCTGGAAAGAATCCCAACAACAAATGAAATGTTTGTTATGTTTCTAGTAAGATAGATCAAAGTTCCCACAAGCTTTATATAGTTGGTTTCATCCTCAAATTCATTCCCTTATTTTGATGTGAGTTTCAAATTATGTTCCATTGGAGTATAAACAAAATTGCACTCAGCCATGCCAAAAATTTTCAACAGTTCTCCAATGTACTTATTCTGGGAGATGAATATGTACCTTGGATTTTGAATCACTTCAATTCCCAAGTAGTAATGAATATTTCCTAAATATTTCATCTCAAATCCTTTATTCAACTCTTTCTTAATGGATGCAATGTAGCTCTCATTTTTCACTATTATCATCAAATCATCTACATATACTACAAGATATACAATTGTTTTTCAAACTTTCTTGACAAACAAAGTTGCATCATCAAGACTGAAATGATTGAAATTCAATTTTAGAAGATGCTCAGTTAACTTTTCATACCATGCTCGTGGTGCTTGTATCAAGCCATATAAGGATTTGATGAGCTTCCATACCTTATGTTCTTGTCCCTTCACAAAAAAACCTTTTGGTTGAGACATGAACACATTATCTTTCAAGTCTCCATTCAAAAAAGATATCTCACATCCATTTGATGAATTTTCCATCCATTATGTGCTTCCATGGAAAATAGAGTACGAATGGTAACCCATTTTTCTGTGGGGGGGAAAGTTTCCTCATAATCAACACCTTCTTTCTTTGCAAATCCTTTTTCCATGAGCCTTGATTTGTTCTTGTAAAGCAAGCCATCTGATCTATACTTGCTCTTGAATATCCACTTGCATTTGATTGGTTTGGTTCCAAATGGAGGATCCACCAACTTCCATATCCCATTCTTGATGAGTGCATCATATTCCTTTTGCATTGATTCTTTCCATTCATTATGAGAAGTGGATTCTTCAAATGAATTTGGTTCATGGTTAGTAGATAAATTCAACTCACAATCATATGAAACATCCATGTCATCCACATCACCTGGGTTTGAATTATCTACATTACCTCTATCTTATCTTGAGGACATTATGGTTCCTATCAGGATGAACACTTTAAAGTGTTTTTGTGAGCCATCTTGGTGGACCTTTCTGAGGTGGTCTAGGTTTCTTAGCTGATTGAGATGGGGTTGAGTTATCATCAAGTCTCAAATTTTCAATCCTCTCAATCACATCATCCAATTGAATTTCCATTTCTGAAGAAGTGGTAGGAACTTCTTCATGAGGGGAAGATATTGCTTTAAAAGAACATTCCAGAGATTGACCCAAAGTAGGGATCACCCATTCAAGATGTGGAATCCCATCATCAAATTCATGATATGTATTTACACAAGTGAATTTGTCCGGATGATCAAGTTGTCTCTCAACATTTCATTTTTCTTGGAGGATTCAAGAAAGATCACATCTATGGAAAGGATGAATTTCTTGTTTGTCTCATTGTAAATATGATACCCCTTGGTTAGGGATAATTTTAGGGGATAAATTTTGTTTGTGGGCCAATTTTCCATGATTTTTCCCAAAAAAAGATTCTCCATTCTAAAAATGATTCACCCAAATTCTATACGATAAAATTATTTTACCTTTAAAATCGCCAAACATTTATACAAACTATATAAAATCCTTAGAAATTTGAATATTTTTACAAAAATATCGCCAAGCATTTTATAGTTGGCATATTAAGAAATAGTAAGATTCACCAAGGTTTCAACATTTTAAAATAAATTTCCATCCTTAAAATTATCCCTTCCCTTGGTGCTATTTGAGTATCCCAAGAAGATGCACTTATGTCTCCTTACATCAAGCTTGGTTCTTTTCTCCTTAGGAATCAAGACATAACATGTGGAACCAAAGACCCTGAGATCCCTCACCAAAGGAATGTGACCATACCACATTTAATAAGAAGTCTTGTTTTTAAGAGCATGAAATGGACACCCATTTTTTACATAAAGTGCACATAGAACTACATCAGCCCAAAACATCAATTTTGTTGGGTATGTGTTATATTCTTTGAACGTGTGTGTGGGCGCGTCAGATTTGACAACTGCATTTGACATGATTTTTGTTATTTTAGCGGATTTTCCTATTTTTAGTGGTTTTCTAAATTAATCCTGGATTAAGGGATTAGGGTTTTGGTAGCTACAAAATACCTAAAATATTGTATATATTGTATGGTGAATGGTGAAATTAATACAATGAAGAGTTGAAAGGTGTGACATCAAGGAAGGTTGGTTTTCTCCCGGTTAAGGGTTTCCAATGTAAATCTATGTGTATTATGTGTATGAGCCATTGATTAATTTTTGTTTTGCTTAAGAATCTGTATGCATTGATTTACTTCATAGGTTTAAAACTCACATGTGGTATTGGAGCTCAATTTTGGCTTTAGGAGGACGCCTTTCTTGCTGAGGTTTTGGCTCGGTCTTGATAGATCAATTTTATCTTGGGTCTATGATAAATCTAGGTTTAGTGGGAGATTTTGCTGTGGTGATTCGAGTGTAGAAAGAGGAATGGCAAGCTCTTCTAGAATCAAGATAGAGAAGTTAAACTGTAAAAACTTTGAGCTATGGAAGCTCAATATGGAGGACCTTCTTGTAGACAAAGAACAATGGATCGTTGTGGATCCTAGTATACAATCTACTGGTACATATTCTACTGGAAAATAGTCTACTGGTACACAAACTACTAGTACACCACCTACTGGTATGTCGAAGGAAGATTGGGAGAAGTTGGACAGAAGAGCAAGGAGTACTATTAGACTCTGCCTGGAAGATTTGGTGTTGTTTAATTTCTTGGGAGAATATACAACCAAGGAACTATGGGATAAGTTAGGGAATTTGTATCAATCAAAATCCCTGGTAAACAATTTGTTTCTTTGAAAGAAGTTGTATCATCTTAGGATGGAAGATGGATATTCTATGACAGAATATCTAAATTCCTTTAATACTCTAGTAAGTCAACTGGTATCTGTTAATATTACGATTGAAGAAGAAGATAAGTGTATTAATTTGTTATGTTCTTTTCCAAACTCTTGGGATAACATGGTTGTAGCAATTGGTAGTACCACTCAATCTACATTGAAGTATGAGGATGTAGTTGTTGATACTAAGAGGGGGGTGGATTAGTATCAAGTACAATTTAAAACCTTTTTCAACTTATAATTAAACCATTCAATTATATCCAATGAGAAATGAACATTCAGGACTGGTCACAAACCCTATATTCCACAGAGTAT
>JZKD02S0990039.1:937489-956201 GCA_000966675.3 Picea glauca | reverse complement strand
ATAATACTTATCATATAAAGAAGAAGAGGTTTTTACCCTGTATGGGTTTCCTTGGGAAATATTTGTCTCTATGTTTCTCATATATGTGACTGATGTTGAATGTGCCATTTTTTATATCCCTGCATTATTGTGATCATCATTGAGTGCCTTGTAAAGATTTTAAAAGAAGCATAATTGTTTAAGCATGGTAACAACTGATTCACCCCCCCGCCCCTCTCAGTTGTCCAACATGGAACTCTATACAAGTTTTTGGGAAGCACTTATACTAATGTGTGCAACATTTATGTTTTCCCTGAGCAGAGAAATAAAGAATATAAGACCAATACTGTCCTTGAAATAAGACCATGTTGTGGCATCAAAAACTGGGGCATATTGGAGAAAAGGGCCTTCAAACACTACACGGTAAATGTATGGTTCAAGGTATGTCTAGTTCCACTCTGGATTTTTATTTCTGTGAACATTGTGTATATGGTAAACATAATCAGGTAAGATTCACATCTAGTGCTACAAGAGCAAAGGGGATCTTAGAGTTGATACACAATGATGTGTTTGGACATGTGTATGTTCCATCACTAGTTAAATCTATGTATTATGTTTCATTCATAGATGATTTCTCAAGGAACACATGGATTTATCTTCTTAGGAAGAAATATGAGGTATTTGATAAATTTAAAGAGTTTAAGGCTCTGGTAGAAAATCAGATAGAGAAGAAAATAAAGGTATTGAGGGCAGATAATGGTGGATAATTCTGCAGAAATGAATTCTAAGAATTATGTAAGAAGTGTGGTATATCCAGGTAGAAGACTACTCCATACACACCTTAGCGTAATGGAGTTGAATAAAGGACAAACAGGACCCTGATGGGAAAATAAAGGAGCATGATTAGTGGTGCCGAGTTAGGACAAGAATTATGGGCAGAGGCAGTGGGTACATCATGTTACCTGGTCAATCAATCACCCTCATCAACGCTGGATGATAAAAATCCACACAAGGTATGGACTGGTAAGAAACCCTCTCTTGAAAATCTCAAAGTGTTTGGTTGTGATGCTTATGTACATGTTCCAAAGGAAAATAGGAGTAAGATGGATAATAAAGATGAAAAGTGTATCTTTATGGGTTATAAAGATGGTGTGAAAGGTTATAAGATTTGGAACAAATAAACTAAGAAAATTGTTTACAGTCAAGATGTTGTTTTTAGAGAGGTAAAAGATGTTTCTAAACAGGAATTCCTACCAAGGCAAGAAGAACCTAAGAAAATAGAGTTTGAGTTGGATGATGCAAAATATGAATCATCTAAAGAAGATGAAGCAGAAGAAGAAGAACCTCATGCCCCAGTATTGAGGAGATCAGTGAGGGAAAGAAGGAAACCAAAAAGGTATAGTCCACATGCTTTTCATTCTAATTTTTCTTTATCTATTACTGATGATGATCCCATAATTGTCAGGGAAGTAGTGAATTCAGAGGATATTAAACTCTGGAAGAAGGTCATGGTTGAAGAAATGGATGCCTTGGATAAGAATGAGGCATGGGATATAGTTGAGTTTCCAGCTGAAAGAAAATATGTTGGTAGAAAATGGTTGTTTAGAAGAAATTTAATGCAGAAGGAAAAGTGGAGAAATACAAAGCTCAATTAGTAGCTAAAGGTTATTCCCAGGTAGAGGGAATTGACTATAGTGATATTTCTTCTTCTGTTGCCAAGTTAACTTCTATTAGATTTATTTTATCTATTGTTTCTTCTTTTGATCTTGAAGTGGAATAGATGTATGTGAAGACAACATTCCTACATGGGGATCTAGAAGAAGAAATCTACATGAAGCAGTCAGAAGGCTTTGTAGTGAACGGAAAGAAAGAGTCGGTCTGTAAGCTAAAGAAGTCACTATATGGTCTAAAAAAATCACCTAGGATGTGGTACCAAAAGTTTGACACATACATCCTTGGATTGGGATTTGTGAGAAGTAGGGTTGATTACTGTGTATATTCCAAGTAGGTTGGTAATCACTTCATTTATGTAGTGTTGTGTGTTGATAACATGTTGCTAGTAGGAAATAACATGGATGTTATCAAGGAGGTGAAATCACATCTATCCCCCAAATTTGACATGAAGGATCTTGGTGCTTCTAACTTCATTCTGGGAATGGATATTAAAAGAGATCGTGCAAACAGGAAACTCTGGTTGAATCAGAGAAAATATGTTGAGACGATATTGCAAAGGTTTAATATGCATGGAAGTAAACCAGTCAAGGTTCTTATTCCTATAGGTGTAAAGTTATTTGCAAATCAGTGTCCCAAGACACAGGAATAAGAAGAGGACATGTCCGATGTTCTGTATGCCAATGCAGTTGGAATTTTGATGTATGCAATCGTCTATACTAGACCGTACATTACACATGCAGTGGGAGTTTTGAGCAAGTATATGTCAAAACCAGGGAAGGAGAATTGGACAACAATAAAGAGGGTCTTCAGGTATTTGCGTGGCACTACCAATTATGGATTGTGCTAGCAAGGAAGACTAGGATTGGACAGAGTGGCATACATACATGGGTTTGTTGATGCAGACTGGGCTGGAGATCTAGATCAAAGAAGATCCACAAGTGAGTTTGTGTTTATCCTATTTGGAGGAGCAATCAATTGGATGAGAAAAAGACAGGATGTAGTGGCAGTCTCAACTACAGAAGTTGAATACATAGCAACCACTCATCCAAGAAAGGAATTAGTATGGTTACAAAGATTTTGTTTAGGTATTGGGTTGGTGCAAAAAGAAATAAGATTAGAGTGTAACAGTCAGAATGCAATCTTCCTGGAAAATAACCCTTCTTATCATTCGAAGACAAAGAATATTGATATTCAGTATCACTTTGTGAGAGACATGGTTTAAGAAAGGAAGGTGTTGCTGGAAAAGGTTGACACTTTGAAGAATGTTGCAGATTCATTGACAAAGTCTGTGAGAACATAGAAGTTCCTGGTGTAGAGTAACAGTGGACATTGCTACCCTGGATTGTTGACTATGTAATCTTGTGAACCCTTGTATGCAAAGAAAACAACAAGTGAGAGAATGTTGGCTATGTGTTATATTATTTTCATGTGTGTGTGTGGGTGCATCATATTCGACAACTGCATCTGACGTGAGTTTTTCTATTTTAGCGGATTTTACTATTTTTAGTGTTTTTCTAAATTAATCTCAGATTAAGAGATTAGGGTTTTGGTAGCTATAGAATACCTAAAATATTGAATATATTGTATGGTGAATGGTTAAATTAATACAATAAATATTTGAAAGTTTCGGCACCTAGGAAGGTTGGTTTTCTCCCAGTTAAGGGTTTCCGGTGTAAATCTCTGTGTACTATGTGTATGAGCCATTGATTAATTTATGTTTTGCTTAAGAATCTGTATGCATTGCTTTACTTCACAGGTTTAAAAATTACATGTGGTATCAGAGAATGAGATGCACACCCATTTTTTACATAAAATGCACATAGAACTACATCAACCCAAAACATCGATTTAACATTCTTGAAAAAAATCATGGAACAAACCATATTTAGGAGTGCCATATTCATTCGTTTAGCCACACTATTTTGTTGGGGATTTTATGGAATTTTGGTTTTATGTTTGATCCCATGTTGGAAAAGGTAGCTTTCAAATTCATTATATATATATTCTCTTCCATTATCAGTGTGAAGAGACCCAATAGGATATTGGGCATCATTTTCAATCCATACACGAAATTTTTTAAAAGTTTCAAAAGCTTGTGATTTATATTTCAACAAGTACACCCAACACATTCTAGTGTAATCATCAACAAAATTCATGATATGTTTGTTTCCATTTGCAGAAGGAACATGAATAGGGACACACAAATCAGAGTGAATCATTTCATTTTTTCTACATGCTCTGGAAGTAGAATCATGAAAGGGTTGTTTGTTGTGTTTTCTAAGGATACAAGCATCACATTGCTTCAATTTCCTAGGAATAGGAGGAAAACCAGAAACACCATTCTTTCTCAACAAACGAAGAATGTCATAATTAATATGGACAAATATAGCATGCCACAAAAGACTATATGGCATTATACCTGAGTCATGATGAGAGAGGTATGAAAGATTGTGTGTATCGATAGACATCCCATTCAGCTTCAACAGTCTTCCATCTTCCATTCCCGTCATGACAACCATGTTGTCAAAATTATTCCTTATATCAACTTTTCCATCGATCATATAAACAAAGTGGCCTTGTTGTTTGATGTGCACAAGGGACAACAAGTTTCTTTGTAGCTCTGGAAGATAGAGTACATTGTGTAGAAGAAAATCCGGGATTCCATGCAACTTAATCTCGATGGTGCCAATTTTCAAAGGCTTAACAATTGATCTATCTACAAAGTACACTATGCCAACTACACTGTCATCGATTGATTCGAAGAAATGTCGTCAAAATTTCATGTAGGAGGTCACGTCTGTGTCAAGAATCCATGCATCTCTCCAAAAAGTAAATGAAGTATTAAATAGATCTTCAGTTACTCCTATATTGCAATAGGCAACAACATAATGAACATGTGCTTTACCTTCCACTGATTTTGAATTTTTACCTCTATCGTCTTTGATCTTATCCCATGGAACTCTACAATCAGTCACTTCATGTGACCCATTCATTCTGCAATGAGTACAATGAAGATCATATTTTTTAGAAGGATTATGATAGCCCCCTTTGCCTTTAAGCTTATTCTTTTTGCATCATTTCTTGTTGCCTCCATGTTGTCCATTAAATGAAGTGTTTCCAAAATCCATGTAAAGAGAATAGGTGGGATAAAATTCAAATATTGGGATTCAAACTATGTGTAAGCAAAGCATCGTGTTTGCACAAAGAACACACCAGCACTACCAACAAAAACAATTGGGCCAACAAAAAGTTTCTTATCCTCTTTCTTTCTTGGCGAATTTATGCATATTAGAGTTACCAAAAAAATCAATTACAAATGTTTGTGATCAAGAAGTCGTGATACGAGTGTGAGGTCGTGAAGATAGCTAATTGGTGAGACAAACATTGCCTATAATAATGTAGAGTGGACCTCACTACATAGGTGTAAATCCTGAGTGTAAAGAATAGGTACAAATCCTTTATAACCGCTTTTGGCGACTTGAAAATGGAGAGCACATGGCCATCATCTAAAAAAGGTCGTCTTCTGAAAAAGATAAGCTTGAAAAACAATACCCGCTACTTTAGACATCCATTCCCAACGATTCCCGACGAGTAATAAAAGGTCGAGTCGATTCCCAACTATTTCAGACAGGCGCGTAGATTTTTCTTGGTTGATTATGAACACGGGAATGAAGAAGCTATGACGGGTATGCAACAGACTGTAATTAAAGCTATAGCAAGTCGATAACCTGCTAGACTCAAAGAGTGGCAATGAGCGGCTAGACTTTGACTCAATGAACTGGTGTGATGAAGTCGAGGGAGAACAACAGTCTTGGAGTATTGAAGATCGTGTGAATGGAACGATTATAGTCTGATTGAGATTCTAGGGTTTTTATGAGGTTGTTCTGATGCAAAACGTGAGAGATCTAGAGAGATACCAATCTGAGACGTATTAGTTTCCATCATTTGAATGTATGCAGCCCATCAAAGGTCGACATACTAGCCAGGCCTGGAATGCAATGCACAGGGGATGATTTTACTCACAGAGAATAGGTCAGAGAATATGGCAGATCGACCAGAGAGTCAAACAACAAATGCATAGATGGGAGAGGGTGTTTTCTGATTGTATGGGGAAAATAAATGCTACGAAATAATTATGGATTTAATCGGGCTATGATACCACTATCAAGCCACTATTGGGAAAAGTAACTCCACATTTATGTGTTTTTCATTAACCAGGTGCATAAATACAAGTAAAATGGTTTTTGTTATTCTATAACAGATGACCCTTCCTATCACCTACGATTCTTCATATTTACATCTTATGTTATTACGCAGAAAGGTGTACACCTATTGACAATGGGCACAATTAATGATCTTTTAACCTTATTTAACCTTAAACCCTAATTTGATGGCTATGCATTGAAGATGCTGGCATATTCTTAGTCATCCTCTAAAATCAATGGGTCAGATTTATTGTTCATAACTTTCTTGCATTTATCAAGGCATCCGTTAACATGTTTACTTTTTAACATTTACCTAATCACATTAAAAAATTACTGTACGAGTATGTAATTGCCACGTCCTCCAGCCACTTTGCGGCTGTGCTAGTATAAGTAACACAATCACAAGGATTACTTGTCCAACAATTATAGTCATGATTGATTTGTTCTCTTGCATGCTACTTGTGAATAAATCATTTTCCAGAAATAGTGTCTCAATGATATTGATAGTTGGTCAAAGGCTTGACCACTACCACTAAACATTCATTCCCATCCTCCTTCTAGTTTAATATTATTGGAATCCACACATTGTAGTTATACTAGCTAGATAAGGCCCCATATAATGGATGATATTGACAACAACCCTACTTTCTCTAGTAATCCTCATGTCATGAAAGATTAATTATTTGATCTCTCTAAGGTAAAGAGTGAATTCATTAAAATAAGTGGAAAGAAAAGAGAATCGACTAATATAGGTCAATCAACAAATCCAAACACCAAGTTGTACCTTAAAAATCAAGCATCATACCTAATCTGAAACCCCAACACTTCAAGCCTTGCAAATAAAGTAAAAGTCCTAAATATAATTAAAGAATTAACTAAACATTATGAGGAGAGGAAACAATAGGACATTCAAAATCTTGTTAGGAAAATTGAACTCCATGGAAGAGAAGAAATATAACTAAGTGTTGATTGGGAGCAAGTGTGATCCCTCCTCTTTACCCCTTCAAATATAAAAATAGTTGATGGTCAAACAAATCTCTTCCAAGTTGTCATCACAATAAAATGGGAAATGAGGGATATCTTTGCAAGCATGAGCACAATATTTGAACTTACATTTAATGTTCAACGAGATAAGTTGAAACCATGCTTAGTTGGTTCAATGAGTTTTTCCCATTATCTTATGCCACATGTCCACTAAATAATAATTGTCCTTATTCTCATATCTTCCACTAATGTTGGTTGTGTAGAGGTTTCCATTACACCTCCTTGTTTCTAATACTTGGATATAAGGAATGATCACATGTTTTGTAGTTGGACAACTATCCATGTACATATAACATTCTCCACTGCAAGGGAAAATTGGTATTTCATTGATTATCTGAAGGAAGTATTGTGAGAAACTCAATATGAGTATCGATTTATCATTACTAAATCAACACAATGGTCTAAGGACATACATATTTCTCCCAAAATCTAGAAACCTAGCTATCACTCAAACAAGTTATCCAAACATATAGACATAAATTAACATCAGAGAGAGCAATCTAGGCTTTACAAAATTTAATCGGTCAAACTGAGTTTAATATCTAGCAAATCAACCTGACTATGAGTTTAGTGCCATCATGGGTAAACCCACACCAATATATATGTGAAATATTCCTCGTAGAAAAAAACTCAAAATGGGTTTTCAATTTTGTTTCAAAGTGTTGTGAGCAAGTCTAAAAAGAGACATTATAGGCACAATCAATGGCTCTAAAAGTCATGCTTAAACTCCATTTTAGTGTATCAACATTTTCTATACACATCTAAAAAAATTTGAGATCGAGCATATGGTTGAGAGACTTTATTTCAAGAAGTTCACAATTGCTTACTTCTAGAACTTCTATTAGATGTTCACACTTTTCCATTTCCTTATCTCTAGACCTCTTAATGTGAAATATTGGGAACCCTATCCCACTTATCAACATCTTAGTAACAAATGCAAGTAACCAATAACGTTTTATTTTCCTCTTTTATGCTACTTGTGAACAAATCTCTGTAAAAAAATAGTATATCAACAATAATGATAGTTGGTCAAAGCCACTACCACTAAAGAGGCATTCCTATCCTCCTTCTAGTTTAATCTCTAACTCCATACATTGTATTTCTATCACCTAGATAAGGCCCCATATAATGGATGATATTGACAACAACCCTACTTTCCCTAGCAGTGCTCATGTCACAAAAGATTAGTTTTTTGATCCCCCTAAGATGAGAGTGAATTCATCAAAATAAGTGGTAAGAAAAGAGGGCCCACTAAGATGGGTCAATCCACAAATCCAAACACTAGGGTGTCTTCTAAAAATAGAGCATCATACCTAATCCAAAACCCCATCCCTTTAGGCCTTACAAACAAATTAAAAGTCAGGCTAGACATAATTGAAGAATTAACCTAACAATATGAGGAAGGAATGGTAGCAAGAGGACATTAAAAATCTTGTTAATGAAATTGGACTCCATGGAAGAAAGGAAATATAATTGAGTGTTGATTGGGAGCAAGTGTGATCCCACCTATTTATCTACTCAAATCCAAAAACAGCTTATGGTTAGACAATTCTCTTCCAAGTTGTTGTTGCAACAAAATGAACAGTTGGGGATATATTTGTAGGCATGGGCATGAAATGGAAGACATTGTTTAAGAAATCCATCAGTAGCTATTGACCATAAACTAAAAGATTGATAATCTACAACAATAGATAGACTCAATTGACAACATTAAAGCCTCCAGGGTTGTTATTTATTAAATATATAAGCATTTGATCATTATAATCCAAAATTTCTTTCACACACACCCAAAGTTGGCCTTTGGGAATCTCAACCAGGTTTATCGGACTATTCTGACTTCAATCGTGACAATATCCTATAGATAATACTCCAACAATAGCTCATCATGAAAAATGCAATTAAATTCCAAAGTGAATGATTTTTATATCGAATAACAAGATGCAATGACCTAGCTTCCAAGTCCCAACCAACTATTATGATCCACAAAGCCAAGAAGTGTTCTCAATGGGACCATCCAGAACCCTAAATGCACATCCAATCCTGCAAATATTGAATAGGATGTCCTCGACAAGCCAACTAATTGTCAATGAAAATCAACCTAATTGAACAAATGGACCTTCCTTCAAATGTTTTTGGATAGTGGAAGAGTTGTAAGGCTTGGAATCATAGTAGATTTTTTTGGACAACACCATTGCACTAGTACATTCATTTTTCAAGGAAAACCCCCAGGGAAACCCAAGGGATGATTTTCTACATTTATGGATGCAATTGCTAGTAAACTCATTGGGTATACTATTGTATTCCCAGAGACATCCCATCTCCCTCTCAAATGAAAATTTGATGGCATTCATGTGTTTTTCATGCATTTCATTTTCTGTGTTATGTAAATTCATAAATGTAAATTTCTTTTGTATTGTTATATGTGAATTTCACCATTACAATTTGTTCTTTTTCTTTACATTTTGACCATACAATTTTGGGCTAAGAGGGTGCCCTGCTCACTCTCATATACTTTTCTCTTATTATTTTTTCAAGGAGTGCACCACTAGAAACACTGAAGATGAAGTAAGTGGGAAGAATGAGATGACGAAGGATATGGTAGAAGTTTCTTGTAACATCCTCTGTTACCAACAGACCTGAAAAATCTTCTTAGAAACCACAAGGTAACATGCCCAGTCCCTAGCTGAGTCATGCCACACAATTTTTCTTCTCTGAAACCAATTCTAATAGCGGAAATATCTCATGAAAACAAGTTGCATGTGCAACCCTCCTTGTACCGCGCACACCGTTTGTTTCTCATTTGTGCATGCAGAACTGTTCCCCAGTGCGCACGATAATTATTTCACAGCATGCACAGTGATTTAAGCCTCGGGACGGAATCTCATGACCATTGCTACAGAAATTAATCTAACAGATAACATTTACTAACTGTGATGCCATGCATATGTGTTATCACTAAAATCTCGTCCACAAATGGTTACAAGAATCCAACATCGCCAAACAGTTATGAGGTCACCCATGGACCAAAATTACCACAAAAGCATTTCCAAAAGGTCCAAAACTATACAACCAATGATAAAATTAAAGTGCACTATGACTAAACAAGGTGCGCGCGCACATGTGCTATCCAAAAACGTAGGAAAAGTGCACATGTGCACGATGCGTGACTGTGATTGCTAAAAGCCGCGCACATCTAAGAACGACACATTTATGAGATTGGTCGGCCTCCCACCCACTTCTAGTTCATCTTCCAAGTTGATTTGACACCCAAATCTCGACTGGATCCGACTAGGTGGTTGGTCAAAGACCTAAAACTGCACTAATTAGCCTCTTTTCACACTACAAGTTGGTTGCACAATACCTCAAAGAGGTGCTATAAAAAGGCCATGGGTGCACTTCATTTTCAAGGAATTTCATTAGCAAAGTTATGCTGCCACTATTGTCTTGAGGAATCCTCTATTCTCATCAAGAGTATACTAGCACCATTACATTGGGCAACCCATCTCACCTCTTGAGTGGATTTTCTTGAGATTCTTTCACCATTTTCATTCAAAGTTGTAAGAAGAGTTTATTTGTGGGAATCCAAGAGCCCTCCCTTGGAGGAAGAAGGGACCCATAGTCCTATTTCTTCTTGGTGTTTTCTTTCACTAATATAATCCTTGCCATTGGTGACATGAGTCTTATTGTCTTTTTGTTCTTATGTCCTTATGCTCAATAGTTTAGTTGTTATTTTATTTCTTAGTTTAATTCTTAGCCTAGTATTTTATATTTCTTTCTCTAACCCTTTCCTTAGTGTTTTCTTGCTTAACTAACCCAACTAAGCTTGTAAGCACCTCTGTTTTGCTCACAAAGGTGACGAAAGAGGCGCAACAGATTGGCGACTCCGCTGGGGAAAGGTATCAATTTCCTACCCCATTTGGGTTTTTTTTTAACTCTTATTTTGGTTTATTTAACCTACAGGTGCATTAAACAGCCAACGCGGACCTGCAAAACATCCAATTCCAAGTTGAATTGAGAAAATTCTATTCGAAATTTTCTTCACAGCCATGTGTCTGTTGTGCACGGGTTTATTGCCCACAGACGCGCATCATACGCACATGCACCTGAATGACAGTGTTGTTCTGTGCACCTGTGCCCAAAGTCTCATTTCGGTCTACGCACAGGTGCTCAATGCACCTCTATCTACACTGAGACCCGCGCACTTGTACAGAAAAATTCACATTGTAAGGTTTTTTGTGATTTGGGGAAGGCCCCTAGCCTTCTTAAAAGTGATTTCAAGCATATTGTAATTTTCACCACACTTAGTTCCCTCTTCATATAAAGGAATAAGTCAAAACACATAGGCACTTAGGGGGTTTAAAATCATTATTTCCTCTTTTTCCTTTCATTTTTCCACATGGATGACTTCCTTTGACTAAAAGTATAAGTTGGAATCATTTGTAAACACATCTAAATTGCATTGGGACTAGAAGTTGCATAACAATCGTTTAGTATGCTCTTCTCTGGTGCCTCAAAGCGACCTTGAGAATCAAAAAGAGGTTGTAGGACAATTTCATCTCCCTTAAAAAGATTAAAACCTTTAGGACAGGACAACAACCCCCTTTGGGACTCCTCTTAGTTTATTTTTCAAATACATCTTAAGATTGTAACGAGCCCATACATCCCCACATGCTACAAAGATAGGATAGTGTTGAGATTTACTTTCTTAGATTAAATCACTAGGGACATTTAAAGGTTTTGTAATGGGCCCATACATGCCCACATGATCACAATCTCGGATAGTTTCAAAGCTTTTCTTAGATTAAATCACAATAGGAAGTTAAAGGAATAGTAACGAACCCACATGTCCACATGCTAGTCTCCTAGGGACTTTTGAATTATGCAAGATTGTACCAAAGACATTTAATTAATTAGGTAATCAACACTTGTAAGGACCAAGCGAAGTCCACATGCAGCAAGGTGACACCTAATTTATTAAAACATTGGCACACTTTTTCACTTGTTCACACACAAAAGTCACTTCTCACTCACATAGTCTTCATCTCGAAACGTGGAGGTTAAAGTAAGTTTCCTCCAAAGGGATTCCCAAACACCCCACCCCTTTTCTTGATGAAACTATACACTCCCATTTAATTTCAACGAGGTTGGTTCACACTCCCAATCTCTCAAACAACCACATCTAAAAATTTTCTAAAAACTCACTAAGTTTTCCTCCACAAGAGGTGCCAAAAGAAATTTTTTAGTCTAGGTAGAATTTCAGGTAGGCATCCAAATAACTCCTCGTTATCTGGTTCTCACATTGTCAAAATGATAGAAGTTGTGTTGACGAGCAAATTTGACATGCCATCAACTAGAAGAATAGATCTGGTTCGGGGTTGTCTAAATAACCCAAGCCGTTTGGTGTAACCTATTCTGATAGGTTTAATGGCTCCGTTAGCCAAATAGGGTCCTAAAGATAGAAAAATAAAATAAACTAACCAAAGAAAAGATTCTAACAATCGACCCAATAATTACAAATATTTATCTAAGAATCTGAATATACAAATGATTATAAACATTTTATATACAGTTTACAAGATTTGCATGAAATCTTGCGAAAATGATTGTTTGATAAAGTTTATAAATCAAATATGAACAACACTTTTTTTTTTTTTTTAAAGATATTAAACGAATAAATTCTAAATGAATATGATTGAAATAGTGACACAAAAACAGTCAAATCTAGTTAATGTAATCATCATTTCATTCATAAATAACTTAATTAAATAACACAGAGAATAACATGTAGCTGATCAACGAAACTGGTATTATCTTTCTATGTTGTATGAACACCTACATGTATTGTTGTTAAGGGAAACCTATAACAAAACAATACTAGCACTTCCAGAATACATTCAAAGAAGTATTTGATATTGGAGTAAATTAATAACAATAGGAAGACAACAAATTAAAAATCATGTGATCTTAAGATAATCAATATTTAAGAATGAAAGAAAACTCAATTCTGAGTATTGATATTATCCATCATTTAAAATTCGAAACAAATTCCATAATAATCAAATGATTGATCGATCACACATAAAAAATGGAATCAGAAATTATGGACAACATATAACATTTAATAGTATGAAAACACCATATGATGACAAGCTAAAGCTAAAATCAACCATAATAAAATTCTCATAATACAATAGTAATGAAAGAATGAAATGGAATAAGCATCACATGGGTCTAAATACAAATATGAATTGCTTTCCCATATTATTTCTCAAAATCACATGCCCATATTGTAGTCCTGGAAGAATTTTTAAGATAATAGACTCTTAAAGATTGAAAAAAAATTAATACATAAATGATAATAATTAACCATGTATTGATAAAATAGATTAAAACTAATTTAAATCAATGCATAATCAATTACTCAAAGAATATGAAGATATTATAATGAAAATAAAATCATTTTACTCACAGGACAAAATCCATTAAGCAACCTGGAATTCCATATTCTTCTTTGAAAATACTCGTTCATTCTCCAAAAGAATCCAGCCATCCATTACTCCATTTGAAAAGAAATAAAAAGTTTACAAAAGTAATAATATACAAAAGAGAAAGGATTAAAATCCTCCTCTCCAATTCTTCTCATCCTTTGGCTCTGATCTTTCTCATATATTTATAAAATGAATGAACAGTCTAGGCATCACTATTAATTTCCACCACCTGAAATTTTTCTCTAAAAGAGACCCAAATATCTCTCAAATCGTGCATTGTTTTGGGAAAATCTCTTCGCAAAAGGTAAATGGGTCAATTTTCGTTCTGGGTTTTCAACCATTTCTTCAAATTCCTCACGGTTTGGTTGCAATCAGTTCTGCGGAATCGCTTGTCTGATCTTGACGCCTTTCCAAATTTTATCCGTTGTTGCTCATAAAATTATTTGTAGCAATCCAAAATTATTTTTGGATCAATCATCTTGAACATATTTGGATAATAAAATCAAGGCATGATCAGATCTGTATCAAATATTTGATAATAGAAACCTGTGAAATAAAAGAAACCTAAATTAATAACCTAAAAATTAAGAATAAAACAAAATCTAGAAAAATAAAAAATGAATTTAAACTAACTATAACTTATAAACAAACATTGTTTATAATTTGTTTTCAAATATGATCTTAAAATTCTAGAAGCTTCAAGTTAATGGAGAAGAGAAAAATATTAATTTTGGTTTTTTACAAAATCAAACAAATGATAGATAATTCTTTTTTATTTTTTATTAATATTATGAGATGCAAAATGAAAAAAGAATTTAATTAATTAATATCACCAAATGATTTTATGAAAATGAGAAACCAACCAAGATATTATTTGATGAAGTATTGAACACATTATTCAAAATAGGCAAACTTGCTAATGAGCAAAATAAAGAACACATAATCATAATTTAAACGAAAGTAAACATTTGATAAAAATTAATGTTTTTGTTTAAATTGAGATTTTTATGCTCGTTTCTAACTTTTGACATATTCTCTTGTAACGAATGTTTCATACTATAGTGAATGTCTTAAGTTTGTCTCAAAGCAAGCCAAGGCATGAAACTATTTGAAAAGGTTGATTCTGTAGCTCATTATAATTATGAAGATTCTAATAGGGGCCTTTTAAATTTTGTAAAAATTTAAGGGGAGTTGTTAGGGCCCAACAAGTTGTCAAATAGGGAACTGAAAATCCTCCAAGTCAAGTGTTCCTAACACCATAAGGAAGGGAGATACCCGTGAAGGTTTGAAGGTTGAGGTTCAGTTGTTTTGTGCGTCCCCCCTTGAAGCAACCACTCCTTAGACAGGATCCAGCCCATGACCCATTTCTTAGGCCGAAAATCTAAATGCCGCACTTTGACCAAGGTACCTAGTGACCAAAATTTTAGGACATCTACCCAGGTGACAATTGTGGGCTGCAATTGCACCTTGATCAGATTTTGTATGGCTATTGGGAAGTATCACCAGTTCTTTCAGGATATGCCTCATTTACCCCTCATTATAACTGATTACTTCATCATTCACTAGTTTCTCTTTTGGTGACTTCAGACCCCACTGTTGAGTACTATTGGAAGGTCCAGTGCTATTTGAGAGGAAGGATGTTACGTATTTTAGGACACGATCATTTGTTTTCTTTGTTCCCCCACATGGAAAAAACACACTTATCCACATATATGCTTCTTTTTCACACAACTTTATGTATGATGCACTTCTGATTACATTTTTTATTTAGATATATATATTGTTTAAAGTTCAAAAAATTGCAACAAAGGCTCTTGCTTATTTATTACTCTCACCACCATTCGCACACATTCACTCAGCTAGTTCGACACCATAGGGGACCCACAGAATCCCCGTCGTTCTAGACTCTTGCTAAATCTACCTCCTATCTTAGGGGGAGTTCTTAGTCTTGCCAACTCATCGGCACCACCTTCTCACACTCCTATGAGTGTCACTATCTTAGGATCATTTTTGTTTGGTTCCACCTTACTTGGGTCCAATTCCCAAGGTTCACCGTCCACTCGCTCTCCATTACATGGAAGTGGGGGCCCAACTTCCTCTCAAGGGGGAAGTACCAACCCACCCAACCCCCCTCAAGGGTCAAGTTCACAGAACACTCACACCATTGCTGGAACTAATCCTCCACAAACACTCCTGATGCCATATTTGGCCTGTCTCAACATACCATATCTAAGAAAACTCACAAACGATCCTATCTTGCATGACCCCACATGGTCTGCAATGCCCACCAAACTACTTTCAGACATCCCCAAGTTTGAAGGAAAGGCAGGAGATGACCCTGCCAACCATGTCATGACTTTTCACTTATGGTGTTCTTCTAACAGCATTATGGATGATTCCATTAGACTACAATTATTTCAACGCACACTCACTGGCCCATCAGCCAAATGGTATGTAGAGGAAAAATTGGGGTCCCATATGACTTTCAAGTCCTTGGCCAAAGCATTTTTTACCTTCTTCCAATTACCAATCTACCATGAAAATGGTCTCGAACTACTCTCCAATTTTAAACAAACCTCAGCCACACATATCTCTAATCACATTCATGAGTGGCATCTACAACATAGTTTGTGCAAAGCAGAAACCACCAAACAACAATGTCTTCATTGGTTTCTCAGATCACTTGTCTCTCTCCTCGGTAAATATGTGGCTTCCACCTTCCCCCAATCCGAAGAAGAAGCCATCAGTAAGGCTCAACAATATGACCTCATCTATTCACAGTCAGGATACTTGTACACGACACTTCCTGACCTTCCAAAACCTATGCCATTTGGCCAAGACAAACTCGGGATGTCTCACTAAGCAGACGGATTGATTGGTAACACCAGGCACCATAATCCACAACCCCCACAGCCACCAACGTATGGCACACCTCAATATACGTTGGGGTATGGAGGAACCCCTTATTACCCTCCACCCCCTTATCAACAACCATACCTTGTTTCCATTCCTCCACCCATCAGTGGACCACCACCGACACCCACAATCCACTCACCAATCCCAACAAGTTTTGGGACCCCATCTACCTTAGCTTACACTCTAAGTACTAGCAAAAGTGCCACACCTTCCTATGTACCTTACGGATCACTACCCCCACAGAATCTGTACTTTCCATTCCCTAGTCCTCCATAGCCCATGGCTTTCCCACACCCTGACGCTAGGGTGAATTTTGGTCAACCCTCTCCCCTTCAACAATATCAAAATTTTGAATAGTTGAAGATGGCAAATCTGACCCATCAGTCGAATAATGCCAAAAATAAAGGAAGAAACTGGAACAATAACAACCCAGGTCAAGGCAGGAATCACCCCCAACAGAAACAACCTACTGGGTGCAACCTAGACCAAGGGCATTAGAACCCCCTGGGGGGAAACTACAACAAGCGTCAAGGGAAAAATAACAATAATCTTCGAACCAACTTCCCTTGTGCCCTTTGTGGTGAATTCGATCATTATACTCAACATTGTCCCCAAATTGCTGAGCTTAAATGAATGAAAGACTCAAGAAATGGACCACACCCTCCAGCAATGCCTGCCTCTTAGTAGGCCCCACAAAAATACATGCAACAACCACCCCCAACAATGCTACAAAATCCCATTCCACACCAAGGATTGATGAACACCCAACAGGACATGCAGCCTAACCCACCACAGTTAGGACAATATCTCAACACAAACAATCCCGCAGATCATACTATTCTCCTCACTAGTGAGGAAGAAATCCTTCTATAGACACGTAGTCGTCAGTACCATGCATCCACTGAGTCCCCTCCCACTCCCCCAGAAACAATCCTAGCACCAATGGGACCTTCGTTGGTGATTCCTCGCCCTAACACAGAACCACCTCTTCGCATCCCTCGCATCCCATTATGTAGGAATATCCACAACCCATAGGCTATGGCGGCTCATAATTATAGTTTGGTTGATGACTTAGCACAATCCTCGGCTGCCATGTTAGTCTTAGAAGTCCTTCAAACTTGTCCCATTGATCCAGATTATTTTCGGCACGAAATGAGAGCAGAGATATAATAAAGAAATGCACAGAGATATTGTAGATATTCAATAATATAACAAAAATTTATCAGAGATGCAACCATAAACACAGATATACAGTAATATACGGTTTCTATTAATCAAAGAAATGTACAGAGACTGTAAAAATACAGAGTGAAAGACTCACTAGAATGGTAGCATCTTATCTTTGAGAAGAGATGTGATGGCTACTCGCATTCGCAAGAAGATGGTTACAATGAGGCTCTGAAGGCCATTTTACAATAAACGGGTATTCCAAAAGTCTTAGAAATCCAAAAAACTAACCCTAGGAAATGAAGCGCCAAAAGTCATGTGGGCCCCATTTGGGTAAGTGAGTACATCAACTTCTCGGGGTCGTAACTTTTGCATACGATCTCTATTTTAGGTGTGTGATAGCTCGTTGGAAAGGTATTGTCGAGGAGATTCATTTTGGGTGCTCAATCATGCCATCGGTGATCATTGAGAACCTCGATCTTGAAAAACCTTCATTTGGACCCTCAAAATGGTCCCAGAAGTTAAAACTTGCTAAAAATAGTAAATTGACAAAATGGCCAGAAAACTGTTTTGAGCCATTTGCAAAAGGTAGGTGGCCACCGATATCCACCTAGATCAATCCTCCCTCCTGAGGAAGCAATGGTCTCCATTGCGTTGAGTTCCCGGGCGAGAGGGAAAAGAATTTGTTGAATCTGCATCTTGGTGAGCTGCTTGTCTTGTTGGAGAAGTTGCATTGCTTAGTTTATGGAAATTTGTCACGAAACTGTGGCTGGAAGGTTTGGACCCTTTTAAATAGTCTAGATATTTTAGACGACTGTGTGCAGAAGGAATCTTCGTGCTTTGTTGCAACCTTGTCGACCTGCTTCTTTTGGATAGAAGGTGCTTTGGCCGAAGCTATGGTGGCTGCAGTATCCTTCTATTCACCCTTTGAACATATTGTGGAGAAGATGAATTTTGTAGTATGAGATACTACCTTGCGGCATTGTTTAGGTGGGTCAGTAGTTGGAACTACCTATGGTATCCTATAGAGATGAGCCCCTAGAGTTATAATGACACTACGGGGTCGAGACTCATAGATAGCATGGCGTTTCCACATATATGGCTGGCCCAAGAGAACATCACACACATCCAGTGGGGCAACATCACATAATACCTCATCCTTGAAGGGTTGGATGTCGTATGACAATCGACATTGCTGGCTGACACGAAGATCTCGTCCTTGGCGAAGCCACCCAATGT
>JZKD02S0990039.1:864986-876520 GCA_000966675.3 Picea glauca | reverse complement strand
AGGGTTTCAGTCTTCATTTGGAGCGTGGCACTCTTCAGCTAGAGGGTTTGACATCCAGATCTGCTGGGTATTGGTCTTCATTACTTATTCAGCCTTTGGAGGCTTCTTTTGTATCAGCAAAGCATTTTATAGTAGCTCATATCTATTGATTGTATGGCCATCTGATGTTTATGCCAGATCGGCTATCTATTGTATTGATTATGCATAATAAAAAGGTCAGATCTTTTTTGTGCTTCTATATCTTGATTATGTTATGATCTTCATGTGTTGGATGAATCGTGTATGCACTTAATAACTCAACAAACACCTGCACAACAATAAATCAGTAGTAGTTAGTGATACCAAGAAAAAAATTTGGCTTGGGATCATCACAGTGGTATCAGAGCATCAATCCTCCAAGCCTATGGAGAGATCGGCGCATGCAGAGGTACAGTGGAATTGTTATGGGTCGGAGGAAGAAAAACAGTAGTGAAACAGAGGCAAAAATGGAAGGGTCAGGGGATGACCATGAGCCTCAGGGCTTGGCTCTATTAGTAGTCGAATTTGGCAAGTTCCAGCAAAACATGAACTGCACGGAAAGCACATTGGTCCAACAATTGGATGAGTATCAGGAAACCAATAGAAGGGGATAGGCCGAAATATTTGAAACCTTGAAGAAAGTTGATGAGAATCTACAGAAAATGAATGAGAACCAAACTAGGATAACTGACCTTCTGATGCAAGTAACCCATCGAGGTAAGGATCATGATACGTATGGGAATAAGGAGGCTGGGGGTTCCGGTGGAACCCATGAGGAAAACCGATATAACCCAGAGAAAGCACCAGGATCTAAAGGAAGTCTGGGAGGTGGAACATTCCATGGGAAGATGGGTAGCAGGGCCAATCATAGGCCATACATGCCAGTGTTCACAGATGAACAGCTAGGCCAACACTCAGGTAGCAGAGCTAACCCTAGACCATACATGCCCACATTCACAGATAAGCAAGGGCAACAGGAACAAGTTGAAGACTTTGTAGAACAATTAGCCAGGAGTACCAGGGAATACTACAGCTTGGATATGAAAGTGTAAAGACAGATGTCCCTAGACCAGTATTGTCAACTCAGGTTCAGAAACCAGCCTAGGATGAAACATAGGGGCAGCTTTGAGTTTGAGTGAAGGGCAGGGAAGATAGAGATTCCATACTTTGATGGTACAGCTAAGATAATAGCACAAGCATGGGTGCAGAAGCTGGATACTTACCTGCAGCTTAACCCCATGAGAGAGATGGAGGCCATCAAGTTTGCCACTATGTAATTGGATGGAAAGGCACATGACTGGTGGTATCATGGGCTCACCACACTCGGCCACAACTAGATTGTATCCTATACAGAATTCACTCAAAGGCTCATTGACAGATTTGATCAAGGAGATCTTGAGCTACATTTCTGGGAGCTCACCCAACTCAAGAAAACAGGTACGACTGAAGCATACATTGATGAATTCCAGAGGTTGGCAGTGATGGTGCAAGATATGTCTCCAACCAGACTCATGATGCTTTTCACAGAAGGGTTGATGGAACCCTTGAAGGGTTGGGTAAAGGCCTTCAAGCCTACTAACCTACAGGAGGCCATTTGGAAGATGAGGGACTTGGGTCCAGCTGCTAAACCAAAATTCATACCCAAACCTCCCCTTAACAATGGTGGAAGAGATCAAAAGCCTCCAATAAACCAGGGAGGACGTGACCCTAAGGGTTATGATAGGGGTCATGGAAGAATAGATAATAACACCAGGAGAGAATTGAGAAGGAAGCAACTCTGCTTCACATGAAAGGAACCATGGAATCCTTCCCACAAGTGCATGGGATGTGGATAGGTACATTGAATTGAGGTCACTTCAGATAATGAAGAAGAAGATGAGATTGGATAGATACAGAACATGGAGGCAAAAACCACTGAGGCAGCAAAAGAAGAACAAATTACGGAACATGATGGTATGGCCACCCTGGCATCTATCAATGGAGTGCCCAAGTATAACACTTTCTGAATGAGGGGGGTCTTGCAGGGATAGAGAGTCTCGGTCCTGATTGATGGAGGAGCTTACCACAACTTCATTGATGTAGCATTATTGAAGAGAAGACACATAGCCACAGTAGAATTTGAAGGATTCAAAGTGGAGGTTGCAGGGGGAAGCATCATGCCTTATGATAGATATATTCCAAGCCTAAATCTTACCTTGGGAAGGCATGAGTTGATACAGGACGTCTATGTCATGGATCTATCGGATACCAACATCATCTTAGGAGTTCAATGGCTCAACACATTAGGGTCTATCACCACCAACTACAAAATGATGGAAATGTCATTCACATAAGAGGGTGGACGTAAGGTAGTGCTTCGAGGCATGACAGGGAATGCTGCAAAGGTAGTCACGGACAAGATAATGGAAGCCATCTTCTGGAGAGATGAAATAGTATATGCAGCCGAATGCAGGGTTGTGACACGTGTGGATGAATAGGGAAAGGTTCATTACACTCCTGAAATTAAGGAAATTCTTGATAAACACCACAAGTTGTTTGGGCCTATTCCTCTGGGGGTTCCACCGGATAGAGGTCTTGAGCACATTATTGAGCTAGAGGAAGGGGCCAAACCAGTAATCACCACACCGTACAGACACCCCAAGAAGTACAAATATGAGATAGAAAAGGCCATCAAGGAACTTCTGGACATGGGACACATCCGACCCAGCAGTAGTCCCTTTGCTTCTTCAGTAGTGTTGGTGAAAAAGAAGGATGGCACTATGAGGATGTGCATTGATTACAGGGCCAAGAATAAAAAGACCATCAAAAACAGGTACCCAATACCAAGGATTGATGAACTTTTGGATGAACTACATGGGGTCATCTACTTCACTAAGATTGACCTTCGCTCTGGCTACCATCAAATCAAGATGAGGGAGGAAGACATCTCAAAAACAGCTTTTAGATGTCACTATGGTCATTATGATTTTTTGGTGATGCCCTTTGGGTTAACCAACACCCCTGCTACGTTCCATTCATGTGTGAACCATGTATTCAACAAGTAGCTAAGGAAGCACATGTTAGTATTCTTTGATGACTTGCTTATTTATAGCTGGACATGGGAGGAGCATCTTAGGCATTTGCACCATATTTTGTCAATTATGGAGGAACAGTCGTTGTATGCTAAGGAGTCCAAATGTGAGTTTGGAATGACAGAGGTCCTTTATCTAGGACACATTATTGGAGCAAACGGGGTATAAGTGCATCAGGAGAAGATTGAAGCCATCATGGAATGGCCCACTCCTAAGACACTCACAAAGCTAAGAGGATTTCTGGGAATGTGTTCATACTACAGGAAGTTTGTCAAGGGATTCTCTCAATTATGTGCACCCTTGACTGATTTGACTAAGAAGGGAGCATTCAAGTGGGACGAGGAGGCTCAAAAGATGATGGACAAGATGAAGAAGGTGATGAGTACATGCCCAGTTTTAGCCCTTCCAAATTTTAGTCTTCCATTTACCTTGGAGTGTGATGCATCCGGGGAAGGAATAGGGGTCATACTGATGCAGAAGAGGCACCCTCTTGCCTACGAGAGATGAAAACTTTGGGGTCCTGAGCTACTCTACAACATTTATGATAAAGAAATGTTGGCTATCATGCATGCATTAGCCAAATTCCAGCAATACTTAATAGGTACTCGGTTTGTTGTCAAGTCAGATCATAACAGTCTCAAATACTTACTGGAATAGAAGGACTTGAACGAGAGGCAACAAAAATGGGTAAGACAAATACAAGCCTATGATTTCGACATTGAGTTTGTCAAAGGAAAGAATAATGCGGTGGCAGATGCCTTATCCAGGAGACCATCCATCCTTGCCATAACAGGGATAACAGTTGATTAGAAAGACCAACTAGTGATGGAGTATGCAAGGGATCAATTTGTGTGCCAACTTCTGGACGGACAGGTACAAGATGAATATTTCAAGGTTATTAATGACCTCATCCACTACAAAGACCGAATCTTCTTGGTTTTTGGGTCAGCCCTCAAGGCCAAGGTATTGCAGGCATGCCATGACTCACCAATGGCCAGACATCAGGGGATCTACAAGACGTATAGGCAAGTGAGAGAAATATTCTCGTGGAAGGGGCTGAAGGAGGATGTGATTAGGCACGTCAAAGAGTGTGTGACATGTCAGGCAAGCAAGGACAAGCACACACACCCAGCAGGACTTTTGCAACCCTTTCCCATTCTGGAGCACAAATGGGAAAGCATATCCATGGATTTCATCACTGGGCTACCAAGGACGCAAGGAAAGGATTGCATATTCGTAGTGGTGGACAAGTTAACAAAGTTTTCACACTTCTTTTCCATAGCTACTGACTTCAGTGCAGCACAAGTGGCTAAACTATTTTTCAGGGAGATTTTTAGGTTGCATGGACTCCCCAAGACCATTGTCAGCGATAGGGATAGCAGGTTTATGAGTACTTTCTGGCAGGAGTTATTCCGGTTGGTTGGTACGGCCTTGACCCCTAGCACCAACTATCACCCGTAGACAGAGATAGTCAACAAGTGGGTGGAAGGATATCTTAGAAACTATGTGGCAGGGCAACAAAAAGCATGGGTCAGATGGTTGCATTTGGGAGAGTATTGCTACAATACCACCCAACATATGTCTATTGGCATGTCTCCATTTAGAGCTTTGTATAGCTATGATCCCTTATCATTTGTAGAGATTGCATTCGGAGACAGCAGGGCACCGATGGTACAAGATTGGATACAACAGTGCCAAGACGTTATCAGGGAGTTGAACGATTATCTACAGAGGGTACAAAAATAGCAGAAGGTCCAAGGAGACAAGCACAGAGTTAACCAGACTTTTGAGGTTGGCGATTTAGTCTACTTGAGGTTGCAACCATACAAGAAGGCTTCCATTAAAAGAAACGGAGTGGAGAAACTACAACCATGTTTCTTTGGACCCTACAGAGTCAGCAGGAGGATAGGGGTCGTGGCTTACAAGATGGAGCTTCCACAGGGTAGCAGAATTCACAACATTTTTCATGTCTCATGCCTTAAGAAATCCCTCGGTCAACACATCAGGCCTATGGAGGTATTACCCCCCATGGATGAGGAGGGACAACTCATTTTGATTCTGGAGGAGGTGCTAGAAGTCCGAGAGAAAAAACTCAGAAACCGGAGCATCAAGGAGTACCTGATCAGGTGGAAGGATTTACCCATTGAGGATGCCACTTGGGAGCAAGAACATGTGGTAAGAGAAGCAGGTTTGGAATTGCTTGAGGACAAACAATTTCGAGCAGGGGAGACTGTAATGTCCCCCACCTCCTAGAGAGGTGAAGAGGAGACTCAGTGGCCTGGGCACCCCCACTAGGTCATAGTCTTACACTAAAGGGGGAAGTCAATGAAGCTAAAAGTTATATTTTTAAGTTAACTTAAGAAAGGAAAAGGGATTAAAGGTAAAAGATAACTCAACAGAAGAATAGAAGATTAACCCTAGGATTTAACTTAACTCAATAGAGGACTAGAAGAAAAAGGTATAAGTAAGAGGTTGGGGTGCACCTATTGTTCATTTTGGTTTTGGGATTAGCATTTGGTATTGCTCTTGAGCATTCATTTTGGGGGTTTTTTTGTACAAACCCTTGTGAGAAACTTAGTGGTGAAATATCCACTCACCTTGTTCCACAGCTTGGTCTCGGGGATGAAAGACTCCTCCACACCATTCTAGTCTCAGTTCATCTCCATCCAGCACTTCAGAAGGTAGCAGTTCGTACTGTTCTTGTGATTCTAGCAAGGGCGCACCATCATCTAGAGGCAGGTTCGATCCAGCTTATCCAGAGGGCCTGGGGCCATTTCGACACCTAGGTTTTGTTTGTAGGGGCATGTTCATTAGTTTGAGGACTTTTCTGGAGGGTTATCATTCTCATATCATTATTTGCAGATTGGGACATCTTCGAGCCATAGGGGGCGTCCTGTGATTCAGAAAAACTTAGATCTAGAGAGATCTGCTTGTGATCTGGTCCTTAAACTTCTTCCATGGGATTTTCCTAGCCCAATCTACATTCTGGGAGAGTTTCAAGTCATTTGGAGTTGTTTTCCTATAGGGATGAGTGCATTGGGGTTTCATCTTTTCAAGAGGGCACAACTCCCTTAGGAGGTTCATCAGTTGAAGGGGTTACACTGGGACATTGGGCTTGAAACTCCTGGAGGAAGTCCCCACTGCCCTGATCTATCAGTGGAACGATTTTGAGCTCATTTGGAGCATTTTGTCATCAGGGCCGAATTCTTGAGGGTTTCAGTCTTCATTTGGAGCGTGGCACTCTTCAGCTAGAGGGTTTGACATCCAGATCTGTTGGGTATTGGTCTTCATTACTTATTCATCCTTTGGAGGCTTCTTTTGTATCGACAGAGCATTTTGTAGCAGCTCATATCTATTGATTGTACGACCATCTGATGTTTATTCCAGATCGGCCATCCATTGTATTGATTCTGCGTAATAAAAAGGTCATATCTTGTTTGTACTTCTATATCTTGATTATGTTATGATCTTCATGTGTTGGATGAATCTTGTATGCACTTAATAACTCAACAAACACCTGCACAACAATAAATCAGTAGTAGTTAGTGATACCAGGTAGAAAATTTAGCTTGGGATCATTACATGCCCCCTTTACCCCTCATTATAACTGATTACTTCATCCTTCATTGGTTTCTCTTCCGGTGACTTCAAACCCCACTGTTGAGTACTATTCGAAGGTCCAGTGCTATTTGAGAGGAAAGATGTTACATATTTTAGGACACGACCATTTGTTTTCTTTGTTCCCCCACGTGAACAAAACCCACTTATCCACATATATGCTTCTTTTTCACACAACTTTATGTATGATGCACTTCTGATTACATTTTTAATTTAGATATATATATTGTGTAAAGTTCAAAAAATTGCAACAAAGGCTCTTGCTTCTTTATTAGTCTCACCACCATTCACACACATTCACTCAGCTAGTCAGACACCATAGGGGACCCATAGAATCCCCGTCATTCCATATGCTTGCTAAATCTCCCTCCTATCTTAGGGGGAGTTCCTAGTCTTCCCAACTCATCGGCACCACCTTCTCACACTCCTGTGAGTGTCATTGTCTTAGGATCATCTTTTCTTGGTTCCACCTTACTTGGGTCCAATTCCCAAGGTTCACCATCCACTCGCTCTACTTTACATGGAAGTGGGGGGCCAACTTCCTCTCAAGGGGGAAGTACCAACCCACCTAACCCCCTCAAGAGTCAAGTTCACAAAATACTCACACCATGGCTGGAACTAATCCTCCACAAACACTCCTGATGCCATATCTGGCCTCTCTCAACATACCAGACCTAAGCAAACTCACAAATGATCCTATCTTGCATGACCCCACATGGCCTGCAATGCCCACCAAATTACCTTTAGACATCCCCAAGTTTGAAGGAAAGGTAGGAGATGACCTTTCCAACCATGTCATAACTTTTCATTTAATATGTTCTTCCAACAGCATTATGGATGATTCCATCTGCCTATGATTATTTCAACACACACACACTGGCCCATTAGCCAAATGGTATGTAGATGAAAAATCGGGGTCCCATGCGACTTTTGAGTCCTTGGCCAAATCATTTTTTACCTTCTTCCAATTACCAATTCGCCATAACAACGGTCTCGAACTACCCTCCAATTTTAAACAAACCTCAACCACACATATCGCTGATCACATTCACGAGTGGCATCGACAATGTAGTTTGTGCAAAGCAGAAACCACCAAACAATAGTGTCTTTATTGGTTTCTCATATCACTTGTCTCTCTCCTCGGTAAAGATGTGGCTTCCACCTTCCCCCAATCCGAAGAAGAAGCCATCAGTAAGGCTCAACAATATGACCTCATCTATTCACGTTCAGGATACTTGTACATGGTACTTCCTAACCTCCCAAAACCCATGCCATTTGGCCAAGACAAACCCGGGATGTCTCACTCAGCAAACGGATTGATTGGTAAAACGACGCACCACGCACCACAACCCCCACAGCCACCAATGTATGGCACACCTCAATATACGTCGACGTATGGAGGAACCCCTTATTACCCTGCACCCCCTTATCAACAACCATACCCTATTTCCATTCCTCCACCCATCAGTGGACCACCACCGACACCCACAATCCACTCACCAATCCCAACAAGTTCTAGGACCCCATCTACCTCAGCTTACACTCTAAGTACTAGAAAAAGCGCCATGCCTTCCTATGTACCTTACAGATCACTACCCGTACAAAATCCATACTTTCCATTCCCTGGTCCTCCACAACCCATGGCTTCCCCACACCCTCACGCTGGGGTGAATTTTGGTCAATCCTCTCCCCTTCAGCAATATCAAAATTTCTAATAGTTGAACATGGAAAATCTGACCCATCAGTTGAATAATGACAAAAAGAAAGGAAGAAAGCGGAACAATAACAACCCAGGTCAAGGCGGGAATCACCCCCAATAGAACCAACCTACTGGGGGCAACCCAAACCAAGGGCATCAGAACCCCTCGGGGGGGCAACAACAACAAGCGTCAAGGGAAAAATAACAATAATCTTTGAACCAACTTCCCTTGTGCCCTTTGCAGTGAATTCGGTCATTATACTCATCATTGTCCCCAAATCGCTGAGTTTAAATGAATGAAAGACTCGGGAAATGGACCACACCCTCCAGCAACGCCTGCCCCTTAGCAGGCCCCACAACAATATGTGCAACAACCACCGCCAGCAGTGCTGAAAAATCCCATTCCACACCAAGGAGTGATGAACACCCAATAGGACATGCGGCCTAACCCATCACAGTTAGGACAATATCTCAACAAAAACAATCTCGCAGATCGTACTATTCTCCTCACCAGTGAGGAAGAAATCCTTCTACAGACACGTAGTCGTCGGTACCATGCATCCGCTGAGTCCCCTCCCATTCCTCCAGAAACAATCCCAGCACCAACGGGAACCCCATTGGTGATTCCTCTCCCTAACACAGAACCATCTCTTCGCATCCCTCGCATCCCATTACCCAGGAATATCCACAACCCACAGGCTAGGGTAGCTCATAATTATAGTTTGGTTGATGACTTAGCACAATCCCTGACTACCATGTCAGTCTTAGAAGTCCTTCAAACTTGTCCCACTCAGTGCAAATCATTACTTTCCACCTTGGGGGTAGTCAACCCCATGGATACTCAACTCGTCACATTTAATCTCGATAGCAGAGAACCTCGACTCCCCGCTCTCATCGCATTTCAAAACCCTGTTAAAATTTGGAATATTACAGTTCATCAGTGCATCATCGATGAAGGTGCATCCACATGCATCATGTCCAAGACGGTATGGCAGAAACTTGGTTCCCCCGAACTCATACCATCTACCATTACCTTAAGAGGTTATGACGGATGACCATCATCTCCTGAAGGCCTCTTCCAAAATGTCCCTGTTGAACTCAGGGGAAAGACTATTATCATCGACATTGAAGTTATCAACACCCCACTCAATTACAATATCTTGTTCGATCGTAGCTACATGTATGCTATGAAGGCAGTTGCCTCTTCCATCTTTCGAACCATGTTGTTTCCCCACAACGGGAATATCATCACAATTGACCAAGTTTCACATTATGAGCCTAACCCTTTTGCCAACATTGATAACATTCTCCCCCTCATCCATACTCATCCTGAAATGTACCCACACATCGAAATGGGTCCCAGTATTTTCAAAGACCCATCATTGTTAGGAACTTACCATGGTGTGCCACCGCTCCTTCACCCTTCCAATCAAGTATGCATTGTATCATCCAACGGAACTGCCTCAGAGGATATGCTTCCTCCTAGGGAGGCTTCTATCATATTTGACGTCCCAATAGTCGCAGAGATCCCAATCATGAGCCTCCTGCGAACTCATCAACTCCACTAGATCACGATTTCTCCTCTCCCCAAGGCCATATCCCAGTTTGGGAGACAATTCCCCAAGCCATTACCCAAATCCCCTTCGTCTACCCTCCACCTGGCGTACAAGCTTTCAAAGTAGCCACAATGTTGAGCCTCTCTAATATAGTGTTGGCAATTCCATTTTGGTATTTACACCCCCCAGAGATGGTCCCTCAACCATCCCTTCCCCCCCAAACGAAAGGAATCACGATGACGATCCCCATACTCACGCCCACCATACCCTCTACGCCCCCACTCAGTAACCTCCCTACCATAGTTGGGGGCAGGTGAAAGAAGAAGAAGCCTATAGCTCCACTTCCCCCACACATCCAACCTCCTTGTGCACTATGTGAGAAAGAGGGACACCCAACCAACAAATTCCCATCTTTACCCGAGTTGTGTAACCTAATTCAACCCAGTAACACACCATCACCACTCGCCACTGTAACAAGTACTGCTACTATCTCCCCTAACTCAAGTAGCAAAGGACTGCGAACCAAATTCACTTGCGCCATATGTTCATAATATGGCCATTATACACACCATTGTCCCGCACTACCTCAATTCCAGCAGACATTAGTCGCATTAAGCCAAAGCTTGCAACAAGCACCCAGTCCAGTTACGCTATCCCCACCAAAAATCACTGACATCCATTATGTCATGACTTCAGTCAACAAAATTATGAGATGCCCTTTCTCTCTTTGTGAATCCTTAAATCATTTTACATATAAATGAACTATGATCATTGAATATAGGCAACGCCAAATGTCCCCGATTCAAACCCTCAAGGGTTTTGATATAATAAAGTTGTGTTTTTCCATATGGTTTCATAGATCTTGTGTGGTGATTGTATTCAGATATCTTTGGATCTATTGTGATATTTTTTATTCAGGTATTTGGCTCTTAACAAGTGGTATCAGAGCACTTTACTTGGGCAGACATTGTGGACAAATATTTTTTACTTTTGCAGGTTTTTTTTTTTTTCGGAGAAGAAAAAAGAGGGTTTCGACATTCTCGAAGTTTTTGGTATATTTCTGTGAAAAATTTGTAGAAAAATTTTGTATATATGAGTTCCTCTCAGAAAAACACCCAAGTTGAAAAAAAAAATCGTCTGAAACGAAGTCCGGGAAGTCAAGATATTGAAGTTTTAAAATCTGCAAATTTTCAGGATTTTTTCCATGGACGACGGTGCGATTTTTTTTTTTTTTTTTTGTAGCATTTGAAGGCCGAATTTTCCCAAGAAAGTTAAAAATATGAGTTCCTCTCACAATTTCACCCAATTTCAAAATAAAAATCAGCCGAAACGGAATCTCAGAAGTGAAGTTATGAGCATTTTAACTTCAACAGTTTTTTAGGGTTTTTCCAGAAAAAACCACAATTTTCTGTCAAAACTTATTGGGTCTATTTTTTGGGTTTTTTCGTGATGGTTGTAGGACCGAAGAGTTCATAGGGTGCTCAGATGGTTATTTCCTCTCAAACCCTGAAAGAAATTCTTGAATCATTCAAAGCCCAATTGTTTCACACATTGGATGACAGATTGGATGCA
>JZKD02S0990039.1:794019-813636 GCA_000966675.3 Picea glauca | reverse complement strand
GTCATGGTTTGTAGTCTAGTTTTAAAGGGCTAATATCAAGTATAAAAGAAACAATGTAGGCATGTTGAGTGGCTCTAAAAGTCATGCTCAACATCCAATTTTAGTGTATCAACATTTTCTATACACGTCTAATGTTTTTAGGGATTGAGTATATGGTTCTCTCTACCTTTTTTGTCTTATAATAAATCTTAATGACTTTGAAGATGTGCACCACTGCTTATTTCTATTACTTCTATTAGAAGTTAAAAGTTTGCATCTTCATTATCTCTAGATTTCTCAATGTGTAATATTGGAAACCCTAGTCTACTTGTCAACATCTTAGTGCCAACTATAAGTAACTAATGACATTATATTTCCCTCTTGTATGCTACTTGTGAACAAATCATTGTCAAAAAATAATATTTCAATGATCATGGTAGTTTGTCAAAGACTTCACCACTGCCACTAAAGATTCATTCCTATCCCCCTTCTAGTTTAATCTCTAAATCCATACATTGTAGTTATACTACTTAGAGAAGGCCCCATATAATCAAATATATTGACAACAAACCTACTTTCTCTAGCAATCCCCATGTCATGAAAGATAACTTCTTTAACCCCCGAAGAGGAAGAGAAAATTCATCAAAATAGGTGGCAAAAAAAGAGGGACCACTAAGATAGGTCAATCAACAAATCCAAAACTAAGTGTCCCCTAAAAATCAAGCATCATACCCAATTCCAACACAAACCCTTCAAGCCTTGCAAATAAAGTAAAAATCCTGGATATAATTAAATAATTAACCACACATTATGAGGAGAGACAATAAGAGGACATTCAAAATATTGTCAGTGAAATTAGACTTCATCGAAGAGAGGAAATATAACTAAGTGTTGATTGGGAGCAAGTGCAATCCCTCCTCTTTACCCCCTCGAATCTAAAAATAGCTTATGGCCAAACAACTCTCTTCCAAGTTGTTATCACAACAAAATGGGCAATTAGGGATATCTTTGCAAGCATGGGCACGAGATTTGAACATGCCATTAATATTCATAGGGATAAGTAGAAACCAGTTTAGATGGTTCAATGAGTTTGTTCATTCTCTTATGCCACCTACCCCCCAAATCATAATCGTCCCTATTCTCATATCTAACTCGAAATGGAAGACATCATTCAACCAATCCATCACTAGCTACCATAAACTAAGAGATTGATAATTTGCAACAACAAATAGACTCAACGGATAAAAACAATGCCTCCAAGTTTGTTATTTATAAAATCCTTAAGAATTAGAGCCTTTTATTCCAAAAGAACTTTCACACACCCCAAAGTAGGCCTTGGGAATCTAAAAAATGTTCATGAGACCGTCCTGATTTGGATCATGACAATATCCCACCATAATATTCAAACAACAACTCATCATGAAAAATGCAATTTATGATCTTAAGTGAATGATATTCATATCGGATAACAAGATGCAACAACTTAGCTTCCAAGTCACAAACAACTAATGTGATTTGCAAAGACAAACGTAGTTCTTAGCAAGACCACCTAGAACCCTAAAATGGACATCCAAGCCTATAAAGAATGAAGAGGATCTTCCCAACACAACAACTAATTGTCAAAAAAAATTAACCCCCAAAAATGAATGGACCCTCCTTCATATATTTTTGGGTAGTATAAGGGTATTAAGGCTTGGAACCATAGTAGATTTTTTTGGACAACACCATTGTACCGTTCACATTTTTTTCCAAGGAAAATCCCTAGAATGATTTACCACATCAATGGATGACATCCCTAGTAAACTCATTGGCATAGACTAATGCATCTCACCCAAGGGGATTTGAACTGGGCACCTACTGACATAGAACTAGAAAAATGCCCAACAACATTGGTAACAACCGATTGAGTTAATCGCTTGGACTAACATCAAAAGTAACATCATAAATTTATAAATAACATTTTGAAAATCATAATGTCTCATTTAAAATATTTTCTTTGAAAAATTATAAGAATTTGGTTCCTCCTTATAGAGTTGCATTGGATATATGAGATGCTTGTACTCATATAAAAACATCACCACATTTTGGAAATCAATGTACTAATTCTACTATTATGATATGAACAATTATGTTTTAATTTAGAAAAAAACTAAAAATACTATAAATCTAACATCACCTTAGTAAATAATCTAAGTCTGACATAAAGGCCATGGACTTATCAACACTAACACTACATACACAAGAAAACAACTTTAATTGCAAAAAAAATATGTTCAAATATGTTCAGAGGCTTACACTTACAAAAGAAACTTCAAATACAAAACCAACTTTCACCATAGTTATAATAGGCTAAGTCACAGGGTTTGCAAAATTTCTGATTGAATTGGAACTTTAAACCGAATTTGAAGAATAATTTTATTGAGATTTAAGATGATGTTTGGTTAGAGTTCAATATATATATACCAACCTAAAGCCAAACCTCATCCTAACGAACATCAATCGAACCTAATCATTGTGAAACCCAAACTCAAACCCAAACCATGTGAAATTAGATAATAGGTACCATTGGACTGAGATAAAATCAAAGTTAAAAACCTTCGGATATAACATATTTTTGTAAAAGATGTTGGTAAGACGTGGGAATCGGGATATGCCTAGATAGCGATCATGTTTTGCGTCTTTTGAAACTTTGAAGGGCCAATATGTCTTCCGGCTTTTGAAACTTTGAAAGTTGAATAAAAGTGGAAGACGTGGCAAACATTGAGGTGGACAGTCAGACGTAAAAGGAAGAGATTCCAATGACCAACCCTAGTCGACCGTTCGAACAGCTGGGTCCATCTCTTAAGCCTTATTCATCTTGTCCTTTTTCTCGCATGCTTGGAAGTTACAGAAACATATATGTGGGTAATTTTAAGACGAACATTAAGCACCTGGTTACTCTGTAACTGGGTCTAACGTATATGGTTGGATTTAAAGTAATTTTAGATTTAATAATGTACACCTTAAGTATACAGAGCATTGCTATATAGCCGAATTGACCTAAGTATACAGAGCATTTCTCCATAGCCGAATTGTTGTTATTCACCTCTTCTTGATTTCAAGCGTGCAATGCGCGTAGACCCCACGTAGACTTTGAGACAGTCTTCACGTGGAGGCACATGTATTATCTACGCGTTAAAAGATCAACGTGTTGGAACATTGTGGCACGGAAAGGGATCGGAAAGAGATCGAGGAACCCTTATATTCGCAATGTTTCAAGGGTTTGGTGTATATATAACTTGCAGCAGCAACTCTTCTTCATTACAGTTTGCCCCAAGATTTCTGAAACTTATCTCCTCCCTTGCAATTTGCATCGACTACATCGACCCTCCAGAGTTCCCCATCCCTCAACTGGCAATGGCATCTTCATCTTCAGCCGTCGCAACTTCATTCTCCAATAAGGGGTACGATGTGTTTATAAACTTTCGTGCCGCCGACGTAGAGAAGACCTTCGCTAGTCATCTCTACCATCGCTTTACTTCCCATGGACTGCGACCGTTTCTAGACAGGGAGGAACTGCTGAAGGGAGAAGACATTTCTACTCAGATAAAAGAAGCTATTGCAACCGCCTCTGTCCATGTGGCTATTTTTTCCCCGACTTATGCGCAGTCACGCTGGTGTCTGGACGAGCTCGTCCTCATGGTACTGTCGGGGGCTGTCATTTTACCAGTGTTTTATAATGTGAGCCCTTCGCTTCGATGGACGAAGGACAAAGATGGAATGTACGCTCGGGCCTTCAGGTCTCACGAAGAGAAGAATCGGTACAACTCCGCCAAGATTGAAGAATGGAGAGAAACTCTTTTTCATGTTTCAGGCCTGAGTGGGTTCGATCTGAAGGCGTGTAACGAGTGAGAGCTCCAACTTCACCTTTGTATAAAATATGCAATGTGTATCTGATACATTACCTATTGTTTTATTTATTTTCTAACGCCTAGTTTTCTTTATTTTCTTATGGATAACTAGCGACGAGGGGAAACTGCTAGAGAAGGTCGTTAAACGTGTGTTAGAAGTGGTGGGAAAACCAGGTCACTCTTCTTCAGCCTCCCCCATCTCCACCTCAGACTCCAAATACCGCTACTACGTGTTTATAAATCACGCCCCCGAACTGAAGAAGACCTTCTCTAGTTATCTCTACTATCGCCTTGTTTTCGATGGACTGCAACCGTTACAAGAAAGCGAAATGGAGAAGGGAGACAACCTGGCTACTGAAATAAAAGAAGCTATTTTAACAGCCTCTGCCCATGTGGCTATTTTCTCTCGGACATATGCAGAGTCACACTTGTGTCTGGATAAGCTTCTCCTGATGTTAGAATCGGGGGCTCCTGTTTTTCCAGTGTTTTATAATGTGAAACCCTCTGAGCTCCGGTGGACGAAGGGCAAAGATGGAATCTACGCTCAGGCTTTACAGAACCTCGAAAATGAGAGAACATATGACTCGAAGCCACGATACGACTCCGACACGATTGTAAAATGGAGAGATGCTCTTGATACTGTTGCGAACATGAGTGGGTTTGAACTCGACGCGTTTAACGGGTGAGAGCTCCAACTCCCCGTTGTATAAAATATGCAATGTGTATCTGATACTTTACCTATTGTTTTATTTATTTTCTAACGCCTAGTTTTCTTTATTTTCTTATGGATATCTAGCGACGAGGGAGAACTGCTAGAGAAGGTCGTTGAACGTGTGTTAGAAGTGTTGAAATCTGCATTGCTTCTTTCTTCGTCCAATTACCGCTACGACGTGTTTATAAATCACGCCCCCGAACTAAAAAAGACCTTCGCTAATTATCTCTATTGTAGCCTTGTTTTCTATGGACTGCAACCGTTTCAAGAAAGCCAAGAAATGGAGAAGGGAGACAACCTGGCTACTGAAATAAAAGAAGCTATTTTAACAGCCTCTTTCCATGTGGCTATTTTCTCTCAGACATATGCAGAGTCACACTTGTGTCTGGATGAGCTTTTCCTGATGTTCAAATTAAAGGCTCCTGTTTTTCCAGTGTTTTATAATGTGAAACCCTTAGAGCTCCAGCGGACGGAGGTCAAAGATGGAGTGTACGGTCGTGCATTACAGAAACACCAACAGAAGACCACGTATGACTCTCACACAGGTGAAGAGAAGCCACGATACAGCCCCGACACGATTGAAAATTGGATATCAGCTCTCGATCATTTTTCAAAACAGACAGATAGGTTGGAGCTCAAGAAGTTTGAAGGGTGAGAACTTCAGATCCCCGTTGTATAAAATATGCTGTGTATATGATAATTTGCCTATTGTTTTATTATTTTCTAACAGCTGGTTTTCTTTATTTTCTTTTGATCAACTAGCGACGAGGCGGAACTGCTAGATAGCGTCGTTAAAATTGTGTTAGAAAAGGTGAGGAAAGCACCCTCATATGTGGTCGAAAATCCGAACCTTGTGGTCGAAAATCCGAACCGTTTGGATGAGATGGTGGAAGAATTGGAAAATACAGTGTTATTGCAACGGCAGAGAGGAAAACCTCAGGTCGTGGGAATCGTGGGGTCGAGTGGCGTTGGAAAAACAACGCTAGCAAAGGAACTCATCAATAGGAAGAGTTCATCTTTCAATAGAACCTGCTTATTTAATGTGAGGGAAGCTGTAGCCCGTGTCCCTTTACATTTCTTGCAGATAAAGCTTTTTAAGGACTTGACTAACATGAATATTCAAATAGAGAGCGTTGCTCAAGGTATAGAGTTGTTTACAAAGGATATCTCATCTATTGGCGCCACCGCCTTTGTAATTTTAGATGATATAGATGAAGTTCATCAGTTAGAGGCACTTCTACCAGTTCAAAATGTTCTCCCCTCCAAGAGCTTAATATTGATCACATCTCGGTCCAAAGATGTTCTTACCAGCTCCGGAGTTGAAGAGTCATCAATTTATAACCTGCCTGTAAATGAGCAATCCTCATCGTTGGCCAAACATCAATCCGTTTTGGATCGAAAGGTGAAAGGTTTTGCAGATGCAGTTTTATTGCAGCAGCAGATTGAAAAACTTCAGATTGTGGGGATCGTTGGGTCGGCTGGAATTGGGAAGACTAGGCTAGCAAGAGAATTCTTCAACAGGAAGAGTTCAAATTACAGGAGATCCTATTTTTTCTATGATGTGACTGAAAATGCACGTACAAGCTTCTCCTTACACACCTTGCAGAGTAAACTTCTTCGAGGCTTGACTCAATTGGATCTGCAAGTAGAGAGCGAGGATGAAGGTATAGATATATTTGAAGAGTATGTCTCACCTTTTCGGTCCTTGGTCATTTTGGATAATGTAGATCATTGTGATCATCTGCATGCACTTTTGTCAGTACTCACTGTTCTTCCCTCCAGTAGCTTAATATTAATTACATCTCGGGACAAAGACGTTCTGAAACGCTCAGGAGTCGAAGATTCATCAATCTATGAGCTAGAGGGCCTTAATACCAAAGACTCCCTAGAGCTCTTTTGCACTCATGCCTTCGGCCAGCCCACTCCACGCCCAGAATTTCAAGATCTTGCAGATGAGTTTTTAAGAACCTGCAATGGATTGCCTTTAACATTGAAAGTGTTTGGGGCACTTCTTTGGGGGGAAACTAACCGTTCTTACTGGAAAAAACTATTGAACCGTTCTTACTGGAAAAAACTATTGAATAAATTTCGTCAAATACCTCATCATGACATAAAAGAAATACTTAAACTCAGCTATGACAAACTCAATGAAGAGGAACAACAGATATTTTTACATATCGCCTGTTCCTGCATAGGAGAAAAGAGGGATTTCGCCGTAAGACTATGGGATGGATCAGGTTTGATTTGCTTTGAAAGTCTAGAAAAAAGGTGTCTTGTTGAAGTAGATAGTGAAGATTGTATAATCATGCATGAACACCTCAGAGATTTGGGAAGAACTATTGCGGCGTCCTCTTTGATCTCGGAGAGAGAACAACCCTGATTTGTTGCGGCAATCATCTGTAAGTTCTTAATCATTCAGTCCTTTATAGATTATTCAGTAAAAATCTCTCTACAATTTTTTTTATCGTTCGTCTTTTTTCCAGAATGAACGGGTTATAACAGAACTACGAAGGAACGTTGATGATTTGTTGCAGCAATCATCTGTAAGTGCTGAATTAGTCAATCCTTCATAGATTATACAATAAAAATCTCTGTATAATTTGTTATTTCCTTTTTGAAAAACGAACAGGTGATAAGAGAAGTGCGGGGATTTATGATAATGATGATGGCAATGATGATTTGGAGTATGGGGCAAGCAAGTTGAACTTCTCGAAACTGAAGATGAAGTCCCCAAATCTCAGACGGCTATGCTGGTTAAGTGTCTCTACTCTTCCCTGCTGACCTAGATTCCAATGGAGAATATAAGGTTTTAATTTTCTAGGTACTGTTATATTAAAAATATCATGGCAAGGCGAGTTGCAGGTAAAAAACAGTTTTTTGAGGTAAATTGGTCTGTTGATTCGCCATTGGTATCGCACTAATAGCATTGGACTCTTCGACTTACAAATACTCAGAACTCTCGGATCTACTTTTGCAGTGACAGAGACTTCAAACTGTTACACAAATATTTGAGGTTGGAATCATTTCCGGAAGCTGTTTGCCGCAACCTTCCACATCTCCTTATCCAGTGTTTACTAATTATTTCGTGGAGATTGGATTGTTCTAATTAAGGAAAAGGGCAGGGCATTCTGGTCTTGCAAAATTCTGAACATAGAAGAAGTGGAGGAGCTGCCAAAGTTTTGAAACAATGATATCTTGGAGGGGTTGCAGGCATCTGAACGCGTTGAACATTTGAGTGATTTAAACTTCTGGCTGCCCTAACTGCCAGAAGAGCAGTGTGGTGGGGTAGTACATGAGAATCTGGATCAACGGTTGAAAACCAAGAGCAGAATAATACAACTTTTGTAATAATGCCCACTACATGTTGAGTATATGGCTGTTTTATTTGCCATCTCATTGACTTAAATGTATTTAGTAGCATGGTTATATTTTATTTATGGATTATTTTTTTATATTTTTTCTAAAAAAATGATAAGTTAATTTTTATTTTTTAATTTTCATTTTTTATAAAAGATTTTTTCAAATTTTATAAAATATAATTATTTTATTATAAAATAGCCCAAATTTTATATAAAATATACAAAATTTTTAAAAATTTAAATATTTTTATAAAATATCTTCACATGTTTTATAGTTTGTATATTAAAAAATAATAAAATTCTTTAAGTTTTTACAATCTGAAATAAATTTCAATCTTTAAAATTATCTCTAATAATTTTGGTATAATAAATCATACACATTTTTAAAATTATCCCTAATTATGATATAATGAGTTATGTTTTTTTTTTTTTTTTTATTAGAAGTCAAGTCTCCTCTCCTCTCCGTGGAATTTCCTTTATAATTCTATTGCGCATTAACATTCTTGTATTCCTCTAGTTATAAAAAGGTTGCACATTAACATTCTTGTATTCCTCTAGTTATAAAAAGGTTTATCCTCAGCACCTTTTATGAATATTTCCAATTCTATGTGCAACTCTCTGTATTAGGTGTTGTTATTTGCATATTTCTCATTTTGATAGAAAATTTTAAAGCCATCAAATCCATAATGGTTGACCTAGATGAATGGCAGAATTTAAAGTTTGCTGGACATTAATGTTGGAATATGTAAATAACAATATTAAATTTAAATTTGTAAGTTTGCTGGACATTAATGTTGGAATATGTAAATAACAATATTAAATTTAAATTTGTATGGTCGTATAACATGAATAAATATTAAATTTAAATTTGTATGGTCGTATAACATGAAACATTGAATTATGTTAAAGAAAGGGAATGTCCACGTTAACTAATGGACTTGAATGTATTAATTAATTAATTAATAAAAAACTTTAGAAATATGGACGATTACTTTTGAATTCATACTTCTACGTAACTAATGGTAATTATTTAGCAAAATCTTTACTAAAGAATCACAAATAAGCTCAAAAGTTTGATACCAGTGCTATAGAGGGAACTCTCGTTATATAGCAAGGGCAATTGCAGCCATAGAGAATAAGTGCATATGTATATAAAACTCCGGAGAAGGGGATGTTAAAAATGTATTAACATATTAATATGTATGTTATAAATATGTTAATATGTGTTTTTTATTAAATCCTCCTCCATCTTTAAGTTAGTTAGAAATATGCCATGTTAATATGTTTGGTAAAAATGTATTAACATATTAATATGTTTGTTATAAATATGTTAATATGTATGGGGTAGGGAAAATGTAATAACATATTAACATGTTATAAATATGTTAATATGTGTTTTTAATTAATTCTTTTAAAATTAGTTGTAAATATGTATTACCTTATTAATATGTTTTTTTATTTGTTGTTAATATGATTTGAGTGAAAAATGTATTAATAAATTAATATGTTTTATTAATGTGTTAATATAATTGGAAAGAAAAAAATATTAATATATTAATATGTTTTAATTAATGTGTTAATATGTTTTTCAGATTTAATTGAAAAAACATATTAATATAAATATGCTAATATGTTTTTTCAAATTTAATGGGAAAAACATATACACACATTAATATGTTTTATTCATTAAGTATGTCACCCCATAAGTCAAATTAGATTTATGTTTTTGCACCAATTTAGATTCATGCTAACTTGGTTGTATTAAATATCAAGAGAGATCAAATTTGTAATGATGCAAGTGTAAACATTTTTCAACTTTGACTCTCTAGAAAAAGTTTTCATCTCCACATATTTAATCTTTCTATAGCCACATTTAAAATGGTTAACATATATTATAATGGACAATAAAAGTGCATAGTTTTTTTTCTATTTTATATATCCATTTAAAAAAAACAAGGCATGGTGGTTCTTAGTATTGATATTTATATTTGAAGGTTACCAAAATGAATGAGGCCATAAGTATTTATGTTCAGAATCAAGCCACTGCATATGTTGCACTTAATATTTATGTTTAAAGGTAGTGGGATCCTAATATTGGAGGCCTACCAAAATGAAATATTCGCTATTACATATCCTTTGTTACACTAGTGTGAAATTGAAAAAAACAAAAAACAAAAAACAAAGGCAATGTTGGGATGCCCAAAGAACTTTTTTAGTTGTTCATCGAGATCATAAGAAACCTAGAATCAAAGAGGAGAGAACCAAATGCAATATTGATGGAGATTATGTTTGTGATTATCATTGGAATGAATTCAATTGTAAGTAAATGAATGAAGTGGATTGATTATTATTGAAATGAATTCAAGTATACTTAAATGGACAAAGTGGACACTTAATTGTTGAGTAACTTTTATAAGCTATCAAGCATATAAATGACTAGATATAAAGACATATACTAAAATGCCATAGTTGCAAGTATAAGTTTACCAATCACTTTTAGACTATTAATGGGTTTTTTTAACAGTAAATGAATGGTAAATATTGTTGTAATAATAGTTATATTCCCAAAATGACACATTAGATTTGTGATAATTTATCTAGCCTCTTTTTTTATTTAATAATAACCATGGATAAAAATTTATAAAACCATCTGTTTACTTTCAAGTTTAGGTTGAAATATTTTACTTAATATTGATATTGAAATGTTTCTTTTATTACTTTTTTTAAGTCTCATATATGTCACTTCTGAGTATGGAATTATACATCTTTTTCAAATTGAATTGTAAAAAATAAAATAAAACTCTCTATAGAATACAAAATAAGATGATAAATGTGATTTTATTGTTGTTTTTAAAATAAATCATTTAAATTTATAGATTTTCTAAATTTAAAAGATATTGAATTTTGATAATTTTATTATTTAGTGTATATTTTTTGAAATTTTCAAAAATTTAATATTAATATTTAATAGATAAACTTAATTTTTATTTAAAACATATTTCTTATAATTCAAGATTAAATCATGTAGACAATTTTTCATGAATTAATTTCAGTTATAATATTTAATTTTAGCAGCTTTTTCCACAAGAATATAAAACATGAATGTAGACAATTTTTCATAAACTAATTGAAGTTATAAATATTCAATTTTAGCAGTATTTTCCACATAAATACAAAACATGAATTATAAAAAATTGACATTTTTCAAATCTTTAGATAGTTAGGGAGGACAATATTTTTTAAGGAACACAAAACATGGTTTATAGAATGATGTCATTTTTTAATTTTTTGTTTTATTTTTGGATGATGATATATGATTTTTTTTTTAGAAAATGGTATTTTTTATGTTTAAACTTTTTGATGATGATATATGATTTTTTTTTAGAAAATAATATTTTTTATGTTTAAACTTTTAAATAGGGAGGGAAATATTTTTTTAAGGAATACAAAACACAGTTTATATTTTTAATTTCAATTTTTTTTAAGGATAATGATATAAAATATTTTTTAATTTCAATTTTTTTTTATAGATAATAATATAAAATATATTTTTAATTTATTGAATGATATATATATATATATAAATGGAAAAGTTGAAATTCATTCTATTTTAGTTTACATATGTTTTTATATATTTAATGCAATTTGTTATGAGTATGTGCTATGAGCTAACGTATTTTGACTAGTTGTATTTACGAGTATGTGGGGGTTAACGTATAAACCCAAATGATGCATAGTGTGTCAATGATCATGTATAAATAGTCCGTGATTGCCCAAAAAAAACGCAAGTGCGTGGGAGCTTTCAGCGAAATTATCATATATAATATATGGCTACACTATTATAAGATTTATATAGATTTCTTCATAACCCACTATATCACTTTCATGTGAATTAGGTTGTTTATTGTATTTATGAGTTAACCCAATGATTTGGATGATGATTTGATTTAGTGCACATATTATGTTTGTTGTTGTGTTTAAGTTTATAATTGTGTGTTAAGATGTGTTTTCAATGTGAATTAAGTTGTTTATTGTATTTATGAGTTAACTCATTGATTTGGTTGATGATTTGATTTAGTGCACATATTATGTTGTTGTTGTGTTTAAATTCATAATTGTGTGCTAAGATGTGTTTTTAATGATCTCGTCCTTGATATATTCTAGTTATGATATGTTATTGACAATATTGATTTCATTGCATAATTGCATTGTATATTTTAGTTTTTAAGTTCATACAATATGATGCAATGGTCATCACCATTAGTAATTTGCACTACATTCTTTACCTTTAGAATTCAAGGTTGTACACCATTAATAGTGGGAAGAATTTGGTTAGTGTATCTTATAAATGATGAATCTTGATCGTAGGGCCCCTTTTGTTTTGTGAGAATAATTTTGTGATTGTTCATAAACTCACATATTTACTTTGTTCACTCAGATCTAGGTGATGTAGTACATCTACTGAGGTGTTATAGGTTGTTACAGAGTAGTTGTTAACAGACTGTCTAATCATGTCTCTAGAGATGGCGAGCTCCTTTGAGTACACAGACTCATTTTTCCCCTCCACTTGTGGATGCCTCCACTTTTTTTTGTTAAAGTACAAAATACTAGTCCAACCTCTTCATAGATCATTGCATCATGTTTGGGCTCTATGGTTTTATCATGACTACTTTAGCTATTGTCATCAACTTCTTTCCCCTTCACACATCCCATCGTACAATGAATAGTTTGATGCCTATGAACATATGAGCATGATGGAGAATCATTGTGACCTCCTCCTCCCCCAAGCTATGGCTAGTTATCAATGTAACCTTTCATATTTCAAGAGCACCCTTCCATTTCATGCTCTTAATGATAAAAATGTTTGCAACCTACACTAACCACCTTCCGGAGAGCTAAAGATATATATTTTTCAAAAATAGAATGCAAAACCTGTTAAGAACCAAATACTTGCATACAAAAACACCACAAATATTCAGAGAACAATATATAAGAACCACACTTTTATTATAAGAAAACCCTTGAGGTAGGGAAACACCATACAATGGATCCTATTATGGAAGGGATACTCTCATGTTCAATTGCCTCTTCGAGGGGGAAACCTCCTAATGAGCTACATTTTCCAAATACAATACTTCTTCTTCACATCCCATTACATTGCTTGAACCCCTTCATATAGTGCTACCAACCACCTAAGAACATTCTAGACGAGGAACCTTCTAGCAAGTCCTCTTACATTTATTATATATAACTACCATAGTGGGCCTTATTTAATAATATAGTGGACCTAGTCTACCTTACATTGAATGGACTCCATTATTATCATTATGGGCCCTTCGGGCACCCCCACTACTTCCCTAGCTACACTACAATCCATCCCCCTTATGAAAGTGTTTCCCTCAATGCTTGTTATGAGGGTGTACAATCATATACCAGGGTTGCATGGATATGTGTGGACCATAGTCCTGAAATAAGTTGGAGAACCAGGGTCCCATGTAGAAATGCAAACCATCATGCTGACGTAGTCCAACCGCCATTGTAAACATGGATCCCATATCCAAGTGCTCATGTGAACTCCATGCTAAAGATATCAAAACTCAAGAGCCAACTGAAAATGATGCTCCAATGATCAACATTGGTCATGTGGATCCAAATATGTGGAACCATCCAAAAAATCAACCACTACTACTGGAGAATAAGAAAACAGAAGAAGAATATGGAGAGAAGGATCTTTCTTACTCTCCAAGATGCGCTCTACATGAGGTGGAGTAGAGTCATCAAATAAAACATGGAAGTGGTTGTCGTCCCATAAATGAAAACTATCCATATACCAATCATCACAATCATTCTCATAATCATACCAAGCATGTCTTTCTTGAGTATATTCTCCTATGATGTCAATGTACATGGTATTCCTAATGAATCTCTCATGCACTGCAAGTCTACTCTCTTCAATAACTTCCATATCACGTTGAAAGTTTTCCTTGGAGGCTTTATCATGTTGAAATTTTCCCTAGAAGGCTTCCATACCACGTTGCAGGTATATGAGGATTTGAATGTGAATATACATTGGAAACACCACATATAATATACCAAAAGAAATCTCTTAAAATTATCTATCCAATGGAACTGATCTGGTAGCAATCTGAGAACCCTGTGAAAATTTATGAGCTCTGCAGTCCCGTCCTCATCATGAAGACCCTAGAAAATGGTCGATTTTAAATCAACTATATCTTCACTTCCGAAGCTCTGATTTGGGTGATTTTGTTTTTTTTTAAATTGGCTATTTTTGAAAGAGGAACTCAGATTTGTAATTTGTTTTAGAAAATTCGACCCTAACTACTACATAAATAAGAAAAATGGTGCAATCATCTGCGGAAAAACCTGAAAATAACAAATTTTAAAACGTTGATAACTTTACTTCCCGGACTCCCTTTCGGATGATTTTTTTTTAATTGGTTTTTTTTCTGAGAGGAACTCAAATCTACAACCATTTTTTGCAAATTTTGTACATAATCTACATAAATCGTCTAGAATGTTGTGGCCCTATTTTTCTTCTCTGAAAAAATATGCAAAAATAGAAAAAAAAAATTGCCCTTTTTTTGCGGTCGAGGAAAGTTCTCTGATACCAATTGTTAAGAACCAAATACCTGCATACAGAAGCACCAAAAATATTTAGAGAAAAATATAAAAGAACCACATTTTTATTATAAGAAAACCCTTGAGGTAGGGAAACACCATACAATGGATCTTATTATGGAAGGGCTCCTCCCCTGTTCACTTGCCTCTTCGAGGAGGAAACCTCCTAATGAGATACATGCTCCAAATACAATACTTCGTCTTCACATCCCATTAAAATGCTTGAACCCCTTTATATAGTGTTACCAACCAACTAAGAACATTCTAGAGGAGGAACCTTTTAGTAAGTCCTCTTACATTTATTATATCTAACTACCATAGTGGGCCTTATTTAATAATATAGTGGACATAGTCCACCTTACATTGAATGACCTCCACTATTATCACTATGGGCCTTCTGGGAAAACCTTCTAATAAGTCCTCTTACATTTATTATATCTAACTACCATAGTGTGCCTTATTTAATAATATAGTGGACATAGTCCACCTTACATTGAATGGCCTCCACTATTATCACTATGGGATCTTCACCCCCCCACTACCTCTCTAGCTATAGTACAAAACCACTTATTGACATTTAATACACTCATTCACATCGGTTGGAAACCAGGTGATTCATTCACATAATTTGAATGTACATTCTAAAAATAATTTGAAAAGAGTGGTATGGGAAATTCTAAATATTCAAATCATCAAATGGTTACTTTATGCATTTATACCCTCTATCCAAATTATGGTGAAAGCCTTAACATTTAGCACATACTAAGATGTATTGCAATTTATTACATAATCCTATGGAACTACACTAGATTCTTTCACACTCTCCTCTCACACCGTCCTCCAATATTAAACTTGACAACTAAATAGTTACAACAACAAGTTAGTCAACTTGTTACATGAAATCCCTAGGAAAGCTTTTACAAATATTACTTCTAGAATCACTTGCCTAAACAATGTCTACTACAAAGTCTAAACATTTTACCTTCCAATATACACTCCAATAAATAGGCACATGGTCTTAAATCCTCTCATAACATTTATTTTATTCATAATATTTGGTTCCATATCAAGCATCATTGTGATGCGCTAACCTCAATACAAACACTTTTGATCAACACTATAAAACTTGCACTCTACTTGTTAGTCTTGCTTCACTAACCTCCCACACCACCAAACCCAAGTAAACCCTATCAATTTTATCCCCGTGTAGCAAGTTGTCCCAACTATTATGGTTCTTATGCAACACATTCCCCCTCCCCAATTCCCCCTGCTTCCCTAACCCCACCACTTGAATTACAACACCTTATATTGGAATAACATAATATAACACCATTAAATTGGGCCAATGTGTATATGATTTAAGGACATTTACCAAACCATATACAACCCAAACACACACTTAGAATCAAGGTTTTAATAAATTAATGAAATGTTTTAACTATAGAATGTGATGAGATATTGTATCTAATTTTCCATTCTTGAGCATGTGGTAGAGACAATACTTCTTTTATGTGGAGCCAACGACCACAACTCCTTTTACTACTTGAGTTTTTGAAGTGTGAATCTTATTTACATGGTCCCTTTTACCTTTGCTAGTAATCATAAAAATCAATTACCAAAAGCACACATTTGTGTGTTCACTCATACACACCCACATGGATACAACAATCCTCACACAACCCCACCCGATTGTTAGGATAAAGGTAATAATGTTGTTATTCCAAATATTCCAAACTTGAATTATATATTTAACATTATGAATGAGATCGGTGGCTTGTCCTCACACTCTATAGATGAAACACATCCTCCACTAAGCATCATTGAAAATATTAAGACAAAACATCTTGCGGACGAAGATGAAGGTCGTGCACTCCAAATCACATGACACCTCCAAACTAGTTCAATGGCTTTCTCATGCCCTTGTCACAATTAAAATTATGTGTTGACTTAATTATATGATCTAGATGTAGAAAATAAAATCTCCATGTTCTTCCAACTAGATCTCGATAAACATCTAAGTCACATACTTTAATTTCCATCTATTTCTTCCTCGTGCCATGTTAAACTAAGGATCCAATACCAATATTATTACTACAACCTTCTAGAGAGAGATCATGTTCCCTCAATTCTCTACACCTGAATGTTTTGTGATCATGAGTGATGATGTGATGAAATTAGTTGAAGGACTTCTAAAGGATGTTAGAGTTCAATTTGTAAATTTTGTTCTCATGGATATTAAAGGGTACTTGGACAAAATTGGATGGGAAATATGCATGTTGCTGCCATTATGGAAAAGAATGCCTTAAAGATTAAATATAGCATGCATAAACTCCAAATTTCTATTACCAACCATGACCATATGTTGATGAATGATATTTTGTTGATCAAGAATGGTTTTTAAAACAATCCAACTCAAGTTTCAAAGTTGAAAACTGACTCGTCAAATAATTATGTGCCCAAACCATAACACCTAGGAAATGGTAGATCAATACATCCATGTCACCCTAGAATGCATCCAATGCATCCTTGATTTTCCTACCACTAGAATCGGAGAAAAGTTAAAGAAAACTAAGTTTCTTGTCACAACATTTGATGGCATTGTACAAGGCTGTACCTACAACACCCTATAAGAGACTCCAATGTTTTGGTCCAAAGACTTGATATGAAGATGCCTTGTTTACATGGTATTCATGAGAGAAGGCCCCACCTTGTCATGACTATCTCCCTTATCAAGTCATGCATGCATTCCTCGAGCAACTATGTATGTATGGATGCTTGACAACTCCAACTATCCATCCACCACATTGAACTAATAAGTCCACCACAAGGAAAGCACCATTTAGAGGAGGTTTTATCAAAGGTTTTTACTGTTACAATATTAGACAAAATTTTCAAAAAAACCTTTGTCGATGACATTGTAGGTTTTAGTGGATGTCTATTATAACTAAAAATTCTAAGTGGCCAAAGGTTTTAACAAAGGTTGTTTTTATGCACTTTAAATTGTAAAGTGCCCTCATGTGCAACTATTGTAGATTTTGACATTGTACAATTATTTACTGAAAATGGATTCTTAATAAAAACAAAAAAGATACATTGGCACACACACACACACATACATTACACATATATTTTACCCTAGAAATCCAAACTGGGAAAAATAGCAACCTATTTAGAGCTGCACCTCTAATCTTTATTCATCATACTCTACATTGTTTAAAATACAATGTGTGTGCATGTCTATGTGTGTGATCTTGCAGAATCCAAAGCCCCTAATCTGTTGACCTGGATTAGTCAACAACCCTAATTCCTTAATCGAAATTAGAAAACCATCAGTGAAAACCATGTTCCGAAAAATTGCAAAAAACAGATGCAAAAACAACCAATTTTTTTTTTTCAAGGGATCTCTGCCCCTTGGAACCCCCCTGTGACCCCCTTGCATGCTTGGTGCAATGAAAACACTAGGTTTGGTCGTGCAAAGAATATAACACATACCCAAAATTCTCCTACTTATTTTTTTCTTTGCATACAAGGGGTTATAATATTACATAGTCAACAATCCAGGGCAATAATGCCCATTGTTTCTCCACACCAAGAGAACTTCTTGATGCTCACAGACTTTGTCAAAGAATTTGAAACAATATTCAAAGTGTCCATGTTCATCAACAATACCTTATTCTCTTCAACCATGTCTCTGACAAAGTGATACTGAACATCGATATGATTTATCTTTGAATGATAAACCAGGTTCCTCACCATGAATATTGCACTCTGACTATCACAATATATCCTTATAGCTTGTTTTACCAACCCAATACCCGAATTGATCTAGGTGGATCTCGGTGGCCATCCACCTTTTCCACCAAATCAACGTTTTCAAGCCTATGGTTTTGATAAACCATGATATTCACCCTTTTGACGAGGAATGTAATGTAATTCCATCTCCATTTTTTAATTACAAACATCTTGTAATGATTTCCTAGTGGTCTTATGTACATTCCTACAACATAACGTTAATGCATCAAATCCCATTAGAACTCCATAGTTAAGCGCGACAGGGCTAGATTAGTACTGGGATGGGTGACCACCTGGGAAGTCCTAGTGTTTTACATGCCTATGGAATTTTGTAAACCTAGACCAATTTATCCCACATGCATCATGGGAATTGTTCTCCTCTCACTCTCTCATATATAATTGAGGTGAAGGAGGTCCCTTAAGCATGCAATGAAGTGTGATGTAAATCTTGTTGCAAATGAAGTGTAGGTAACATGATCCGGATTTAGGAGTGAAACAAACTGATTAACAGAATGAATCAAATAAACACAGAGATATGAAGAATAACACAAATATTCAATGAACAATATCTTCTATTAAATAGTGAAATAGGCTAAAACTGTAAAACTACAGAACTGAAACACTTGCTCGAATGGTGGTAGCTATCTTTGAGAAGATATGTCGCTGCTACGCGCATCCGTCTGATCATAATAGATTAAAATGAGGCTCCAGAGGCCTTTTTGATATTACTCATGAATGCCAAAATTATAGTGTTATTGGATAAATCCGTAAGTGCGGACACAAACCGATCTCCCTAGATCCACCTGGATCTAGAACAAAACAAGACAGAATATACCGCTTTCCCTAGATCTAACTATTGAATTAAATTGGAAGTGAGAAGAAGATATGTACCTTGTAATCGCTTCCTTAGACTCTGTTGTTCCTTGCTTTCCTCCAGCGCTCTTGTACGGTCAAGATCAGAACAACACGAACCAACCAAAGTGAAAGCAAATAATATATCCAATAGCTAATCTATACATATGATCAAGGAATTATGTAATAAAGTAGATCTCACTTTATGGGAAAGAAATATATTACTGTATTATTAAATATGAAAGAGAGATTACAACCTTTGCCTTTATGTCGTAAGGCCCCTTCCAACTGTCCTTCGTTCCCCACACACTTCTTGCTCCAAAGATTCTGAAACCATAGATCTGATAGCTACTCACAATCTATCTTAACAAAGCAAATCTCAAAGCCACTCTAA
>JZKD02S0990039.1:733726-787111 GCA_000966675.3 Picea glauca | reverse complement strand
ACATTCCTTTTTATAAGGTTTTTACCTAGGAAAAAGCAACTTCTTTTCTCAGGAGAAGTTCTTCTCCCTTCTCTCTTTAGGAACTCAGGCCACTATGACCCCTCTGAAGGAAACACATAGGTTTACATCATTAACGATCATAGGGATGAAGAAAATAATGTGTAATAGATAGACATCCAAAAACCTAATCCTAGAAGGTGAAATGCCAAACATCATGTGGGCCCCATGGGTAAGTTGGTGTAATTTGACACCTAAACTTCCTAGGTTCGTAACGTTCGCATACGACCTTCGTTTTAGGCACGTGATAGCCCATTGGAAAGGTATTTTAGAGAACTACACATTCCACCATCAAAATCTGACTCCATCTATAGTTTGAGTGTGGAGAGCCAAAAAAAACAAAACATTTAGGGCCCCAAAACGGACCTAGAAATACAACAAGATGTGCTGACATGAAAACATACAAAATAAGCTAGTTGGATTAGGTGAGAGGCCACCCTTATCCACCTAGAGGGTGTTTTGGGCTTTAGACAGCCCCATAAGTGTAGAGCCCACAGTTACAAAGTAGTACATAAGAACTTGTTGAACAAAAAATGGACACGAGGAGCCAGTTGGAATAGGTGGGTGGCCACTAATATCCACCTGGATCAATCCTCCCCCCTTAGGAAGCAATGGTCTCCATTGCATTGAGTTCCCCCATCAGGTGAGAAAACTTCTACTGGATTTGGCCCCAGGTGAGCCACTTGCCTTGGTGTAGGAGTTTCCCTACCTTGACAACCCGATAAAGCTGGATCCACTGCTGGCGAGTGCCCTTGACCCATGTGTCCACTATCTGGTCAGTGGATTCTTGTTCCATGCAGTAAGGATTGAGCTCTATTGGCATCAGTGGTTTGACGATCTTGGAGGTTTCCAATAACAGTGGAAAATATGGCCAAAGGAGGTCCACATTGAATATTGGATGCAGACCAAGGAAGGGTGGAGTGTTGAGCTCAAAAGCATTGCTACCCACAAACTTGGTGATAGTGTAAGGCCTATAACGAAGTGGGTGAATCTTCTGATGGGGCCCGGTGAGACGCTCCTTCTACAAATGTAACCAGACTTTGTCACCAAACTGAAACTGGTGTGGTACCCTGTGTTGATCATGGAACTGCTTGTACTTAGCATTGGATTTCTGCAAAATTTTTTGGACCTTTGGTGGATGTGATGAATCCACTCAATGAATTTGGTGGATTTTTAGATCGCAGAATGATCAAGGGAAGAGTCTGTCTATGCGGTGTCAAGATGAAGTCCAACATCAATGGGTCCCAAGGTTTGGAATCCCAGACCCACCTGACATGGGCTATGGCCGGTGGAACTGTAGAGAGCCCTATTGTAATTGTGTTGGACATATGGGAGACTCTCGTCCCATGTACGTGGATTCTTATAATTGTACATGCACAAGATGTGCACAATCATTCGATTGATGACCTTTGTTTGGCCATCGGTTTGGGGGTGGAAAGCAGTGGATTTTCTGAGCTTGGTGTCCAACAGAGACCAGAGACTCGACCAAAATGTAATGAAGAACCTGTTGTATCGGTCGGAGATGATGTTCTATGGTATCCCAAAGTGGAACCACACTCGTTCGAAGAAGATCTTGTCAGTATCTACTGCTGTGACATTCTTCTTACAGGCTGTGAGGATGGTCATCTTCGAAAAATGATCAATGACCACAAACACGCAGTCATTTCCTTGCTTGGTGGACGAAAATCTAGACATGTAATCCATTGATATGGGTTCCCAAGGCTTCTCGAGAATAGGAAGAGGGGGGTATAAGCCTTGCTTTTGGATGTCTGCCTTGGAATGTCACATGCAGTGCAAGATCTGATATACTTGCTGACGTCATGTCGAAGTTTTGGCCAATAAAAATGTTTTTGAAGAATGACCAAAGTTTTCTCTACGCCAAAATGTCTTTCCACCCGACTCTAGTGGGATTCCCAAATCATCTTTGCACGCTCGCTGGTAGGAACACAGAGATGGCCAAGGTGGCATAAGAGTCCATCCTGAATGTGAAAATCAGTGATAGTTGCGCCTATACCCAAGAGATGATATGTGGTGGTGAAGTCTGGATCTTGCTGATAAATTTCGGGCCACTCAGATGCTTCATGTCCATAGGAATGGAGCACAGTGGTGAGTGCAGCCACAGGAGGCCAACTGAGGTAGTCAACGACATGTTTGGAGATACTTGTCTTATACTTCAAGTTGAGATGGAAATTTTGCAGGTAAGTGGACCACTTTTCATGGTGGTCATTCTGCAATTTCCCTTGTGTCTGTATGAACTATAGAGGCTTGTGATCAGTGTGTATACGGGTGGATATTGGTGTCCACCCACCTATTCCAACTGACTCCTTGTGTCTATTTTTTGTTCAACACGTTCTTTTGTACTGCTTTGTAATTGTGGTTTCTACACTTCTGGGGTTTTTTGAAGCCCCACACATCCTCCAGGTGGATATGGGTGGCCTCTCTCCTAATCCAACTAGATTATTTTGTATGTTTTCATGTTAGCACATGTTTTTGTACTTCCAGGGCCGTTTTGGGGCCCTAAACATTGTTTTTTTGTATCACCACAGTCAAATTGTAGATAGATTCAAAGTTTGACAACAAAATGTGTATTTCTCTGAAATACCTTTCCAACGGGCTATCATACGTCTAAAAAGGAGGTCGTATGCAAAAGTTATGACCCTGGGAAGTTGAGGTACCAAATTACACCAACTTACCCACAAGGTCCACATGACTTTTGGAGTTTCACCTTCTAGGGTTAGGTTTTTGGATGCCTAGGGTTTTGGCATGCATGAGTAATATCAAAAAGGTCTTTGGAGCCTCATTGTAATCTATTCTTCTCATACTGATGCATGCAACAGCCACATCTCTTCTCAGAGATAGCTACCACCATTTGAGCATGTGTATCAGTTTTGCAGTTTTACAGTTTTAGCCTATTTCATTATTTAATAAAAGATATTGTTCACTAGATATTTGTTTTATTCTTCATATCTTTGTGTTTATTGTATTCATTATGTTAATCATTTCGTTCCTCTTCTAAATCCATATCAGTATCAGAGAGTGTCTCACTATGGTATGCCACCGGATGCCCGTGTTGAGTGAGAACTGCGCCCACAACATAGTCAGATGCATTAGTCTCAATCTCGAATTGTTGCTACAGATCAGGAAAAGGAGAGTGATGGACCTGAGCACAAGCGATGCTTCATATCATCAAATGCTCATTGTTTCTCCTTCTCGCACACGAACTTGGCCCTACCACCACCCTTGGTCACCTGGTTGAGGGCCCATGCAATATGGGAGAATCCCAACATGAACCGTTAGTAGAAGTTGGATAGTCCCAAAAATATCTGAAGCTCGGTCAGTGTGGTCGGGGCTGGCCAGTGACGGATGACTTGGATCTTAGCTGGATCAACATGTACCCCATGCTCATTAACAATGTAGCCCAATTATTGGACCCTGTTCATGCCAAAAGAGCATTTTTCCAAGTTGACATAAAGCTTGTGCTTTCGCAGAGTGCTCAAAACCTACTGAATATGTCATATGTGCTCCTCCCACATTCTATTGAATATGAGGATGTCATCCAAATATACTACCACAAAGGAGTTGGTGAAGGGTCTCAATACATCATCCATCCACCTCATGAAATTTGTTGGTGCATTTGTTAAGCCAAAGGGCATGACTAGACATTCATAGAGACCTTATTTAGACTTGAAGGTTGTCTTCCATACATCAATTGGTTCGATGGGAACTTGGTGGTATCCATACTTTAGGTCAATCTTGCTAAAGAACTTTACTCCCTTGAGTTGGTCAAGAATTTCGTAAATCCTGGGAATGGAAAAGTGGTTCCTGACTGTGATTTTGTTTAAGGCTTTGTAATCAATGCAGAGTCACCAAGTCCCATCCTTCTTCTGCACCAGTACAATTGGGCTTCCACAAGGGGAGAAGTTGGGTCTGATGTGCCCCTTTTGAAGAAGTTTTTGGATCTGATGCCGGATTTTGTCATTCTCCATCAGCGAGCACCGATAGACTGGTCCATTAGGTAGAGGTGCGTCGGGGGTCAGATCAATTGGATGCTTGACTTGGCAGTGTGTTGGTACCCCTGTAGGTGAGGCGAAGATGTCTTTGTATTCTTCTATGATCTCGTTCACTTGCTTCTACTGCAAAGAGAAGCGTTGTGTAGAGGCCAAGGATATGGCAGTGACATTTTTCTTACTGTGAGCATGGATCACAAAGAAGACGAACTTCTTGGTCTATGAAATGACCTTACTACATTGCTTAGTAGAGATTAAAGAAATAGCAGTAGGCGGCGCTGCCTCTGGGATCATGTACAATTTTCTACCCAAAGTAATAATAACATTGCAGGGTCTAGACTCATACACAACATGACGCTTCCACAAATATGGTTGTCCTAAAAGAACATCACAAACTTCAAGGGCAACAATATCACACAGTACGTCATATTTGAAAGGCTTGATGCCGTAGGGCAGATGACACTATTTGCTGACACAAAGATATATTTCTTGGAGAAGCCAACTGATGGTGTAGGGATGTGGGTGTGGTGTCATTGGAAGGTCTAGTCACTTGATGAGACTACTGAAATCAGGTTCTTCTGACTATTGCTTTAGACGATGAAATGAATTAGAGCCCCCTTGACCCACATCTGCAAGTGAAAGAGGCGTTCCCCTTCCTCTGGTTCTTCTGGTTCTCTTGGACGAACTTTGGTTGTAGCGATAGTGGCACTAGGTTCAACATCGATACTCATCTTCCCTCCTTCAAGATTTGACTTGGAATTAGAATCAGACTCTAACTCAAAAGCCTTCATCTTGGCCATGAGGGACTTTTTGGAGCGACATTCTTCGGTGTTGTGCCAAGGACTTTTATGGTACTCACTCCATTTTCTCATGTCCTTCTTCGTCTTATCATTACCCTTCTTGTGTTGCGTCTTGGACTGGTTTTCCCAAGGGAGGCCATATCGAATTGGTCCATTGATATGTGGGTTGGGACTACCTTTTCCCTGCTTCAGTTGTGAGGGGTTTGCAGATCCAAACTCTCGTTGTTTCTGCTTAAATTTCTGCTCTATCATGACAACGTATCTATAATCCGTTCCCAATGAGGCGATGTCCATGAACTCGATTTTTGTTTCAATGTATCTATGCAAACAACCACGGTATTTGAGCACTAGATGACACTCAGAGTCTTTGTTACCCAATTTGGTGCGTAGGGTATGGAAATTATTTGTGAAAACTGGTATTGTCTAGTCTCTTTCTTGATGTAGGGTGGTCCATCTAGAGTACTGGTCCTCGTAGCTTCCAAAAACATAGTATTTTTCTTTAATGGCGTCCCAGAAGGAATCCCATGTAGGATCTACCACAAAAATTGTAGACTCCTCCACGAACCTTTGATCAGAGTAAGTATCCCACCAGTGTTTAACAGGAGGAACGACCTTGAGGAGTGCAAAAGTGATCTTTTCCCTATCAGAAAAATTGTAGACCAAAAAATATCCTTCAAGCAAATTCAACCATTTATCTACAACATCCGCATTTATCAGTCCTTCAAATGACAAAATATCAAAATTGACCTGTACCGAAGGGGGTTGCATGGCCACTTGATGAAGATGCTTCTCTTGTGGGCAGCCGTCGAAGGATCTGTGCGAAGTTGTCCATAATTTCATTCCTTTGTTGTGCGAGGGCTTCCTCGAGAAACATTTTAATAGGATATCCTTCTGCATCATATTTATTTTCATCCCCCATGGGTTGTTGTCGGGTTCAACGCGGTCGATCTTGTAATGGATCGATTGGTTCGAGTCCCAACTTCTTGTATCCAGATCTTGTCGGGTACATGCATGAAGAAAAATAAATGAAGAGTAGGCCGCTCTAATACCACTGATGTGGATTTAGGAGCTGAACGAACTGATTAATAGAATGAATACAATAAACATGGATATATGAAGAATAAAACAAATATCCAGTGAACACTATCTTCTATTAAATAATGAAATAGGTTGAAGCTGTAAAACTGCAGAACTAAAACACTTGCTCGAATGGTGGTAGCTATCTCTGAGAAGAGATGTGGCTGCTACGCACATCTGTTTGAGCAGAATAGATTACAATGAGGCTCCAGAGGCCTTTTTGATATTACACATGAATGCCAAAACCCTAGACATCCAAAAACCTAACCCTATAAGGTGAAACACCAAAATTCATGTGGGCCCTATGGGTAAGTTGGTGTAATTTGGTACCTGAAATTCCCAGGGCCGTAATGTTTGCATATGACCTTCGTTTTAGGTGTGTGATATCCCGTTGGAAAGGTATTTCATAGAACTACACATTCCGTCATCAAAATCTAACTCTATCTACAATTTGAATGTGGCGAGCCAAAAAGACAACATTTAGGGCCGCAAAACAGACATGGAAGTACAACAAGATGTGTTGACATGAAAACATACAAAATAAGCCAGTTGGATTAGGCGAGAAGACACCTGTATCCACCTGGAGGATGTGTGGGGCTTTAGATAGTCCCAAAAGTGTAGAACCCACAATTACAAATCAATATAGAAGAACGTGTTGAACAAAAAATGGACACAAGGAGCTAGTTGGAATAGGTGGGTGGCCAACAATATCCACCTGGATCATAACATCTCTTTTTCTTCAGAGATAAGATACCCAATTCTAACTAGTTTTTTTTCTACAATGTTTTGCTATCTTATTCATTAATAGAAGTTGGGTTTCACTATATTTCTATGTTTCTGCTATATTTTCCTTTATATCTCATTTTGTTCTCAGCATAATCTAGATCAGTGGTATCAAAGAAGTCTTCTCCTTGTCATTTCTTAGAGCATGTTGTCGACGAGGTCAGAGTATAGAGAGTTGGGTCTCGATCTAGTTTCGCTTGAGGATAATCGCTCTCACCATCCCAAATGACCTCCCATGGTGGAAGAAAAGAGATAGGACAAAGCATGAGATTATTTTAAGACATTGCTCGAGGAAGCCCTTGTCTGACAGAGGAACGAGATGATGGAAAAATTTTCTCAGAACCTTAAACGACTACTAATGGTGACCAAGGCATATTCAACAAGCATCCATTTCAGAGATGCAACATATTTCAAGGTACAAGTCAATTTTGATATCCACTTATTTGAAGGATAGATAGATGCAGATGCTCTAGAAAAATGGTCGAATTTACTAGAAGGTTATTACATCGTCAATTTTTTTTTTGAGAGAGAAAAGATCACCTTTTCTCTCCTTAAATCCCTTTCCCATCTTAGATATTGGTGGGAAGGTTACTGGGATAGGTACATTGCGGATGAATCTATTCCATTCAGGAGAGAACCTACTTGGGTGGCCTTTGTAGATGCCCGATACAGATTTATGAGCGGAACAAAATGAACAATAGACTGAATACAATAACACATAGATATGGAGAACAACAACAGATATCCAGTGAATAATAACTTCTACTGAATAAATAAATTAGGCTGAAATCGTAAAACTACAGAACTAAAAACACTTGCTCAAATGGTGGTATCTATCTACGAGAAGAGATGTGGCTTCTACATGCATCCGTCTGAGAAGAATCATTACAATGAGGCTCCAAAGGCCCTTTTAACATTACTCATGAATTCCAAAACCCTAGACATCCAAAAACCTGACTCTAGGAGATGAAACACCAAAAGTAATGTGGGCCTCGATGGGTAAGTTGGTACCTCAACTTCCTGGGGTCGTAACTTTTGCATACGACCTTCATTTTAGGTGTGTGATAGCCCGTTGGAAAGGTCTTCTCGAGAGCTACACATTATGCTATCAAATTCTAACTTTGTCTATAAATTGACTCTGGAAAGACAAAAAAACATTGTTTAGGGCCCCAAAATGACCCTGGAAGTACAAAAAGATGTGTTGATATGAAAACTTCCAAAATAAGCTAGTTGGATTAGGTGGGAGGTCACCAGTCTCCACCTGGAAGATGTGTAGGGATTAAGACATCCTCAGAAGTGTAGAACCCACAATTACAAAGAAGTACAGAAGAACATGTTGAACTAAAAACTGTCAAGAGGAGCCAGTTGGAATAGGTGGGTGGTGACCAATATCCACCTGGATCAACCCTCCCCTCTTAGGAAGCAATGGTATCCATTTCGGTGAGTTAACCTATAAGGTGCGGAAACTTCTATTGAATTTGGCCTCGGGTGAGCCACTTGCCTTGGTGTAGGAGTTTCCCTGCCTTGACAAACCGATAAAGTTGGATCCTTTGTTGGCGAGTTCCCTTGACTTGTGTTTCCACTATAGTATCAGTGGATGCTTGTTCCATGCATTCAAGGTTGAGCTATGTTGGTGTCAGTTGTTCTACGATCTCTAAGGTGTCCAATAATGGTGGAAAATATGGCCGAAGGAGTTCCACATTGAACACTGGGTGCAAGCCAAGGAAGGGTGGAGTGTTGAGCTCAAAAGAATTGTGATCCACAACCTTGGTGATAATGTAAGTCCCATAGAAAAGTGGGTTAAGCTTCCGATGGGGCCCTGTAAGGTGCTCTTTCTGCAAATGTAACCATACCTTGTCTCCCACATGAAATTGGTGTGGTACCCTATGTTGATCATGGCATTGCTTGTACTTAGCATTGGCTTTCTACAAAATCTCATGGACCTATTGGTGGATGTGCTAAACCCACTCAATGAATCTGGTAGCTTTTTTGGCTTCAGACTGAACATGGAAATATTTTTCCTGTGTGGTTGTAAGAGGTAGTGAAACATCAATGGGACCTAAGGGTTGGAATCCCAACCCCACCTGAAATGGGCCATGCTCGGTGGAGCTATGGAGAGCCCTGTTGTAGCTGTGTTGAACATAGGGAAGACTCTCGTCCCATGTACATGGATTATTAGATTTGTACATGCACAGGATATGCACAATCATCCAATTGATGACCTCTTTTTGGTCATCGGTTTGAGGGTGGAAGGTGGTGGATTTAGTGATATTAGTGTCCAACAGTGACTAGAGACTTGACCAAAATGTGTTGAGGAATCTGTTGTCTCGATCGGAGATGATGGTCTGTGGTATCCCAAAATGGACCCACACTCGTTTGAAGAAAATATTGGTAATATCTGCCGCTGTGATGCTCTTCTTTTAGGCTGTGAGAATGGCCATCTTCGAAAACCGATCAACCAATACAAATACACATTCATTTCCTTTTTTGGTGGACAGAAGGCCAAACATGTAATCCATTGAGATGGATTCCCAAGGCCTCTCAAGAGTAGGAAGAGGGGTGTATAAGCCTTGCTTCTTGATGGTTGGCTTGTAAATGGCACAGGCAGTGCAAGATATGATATACTTGCTGATGTCCTATTGAAGTTTTGGCCAATAAAAATGTTTCTGTAGAATGAACATAGTTTTATCCATGCCAAAATGTCCTACCATCCGACTGTAGTGAGCCTCCCAAATCATCTTTACATGCTCGCTTCCAGGAACACAGAGATGGACCAGATGGCATAACAGTTTGTCCTGGATGTGAAAATCAGCGACATTCGTGCATGTACCCAAGAGATGATAGGTGGTGGAGAAGTCTGTATCTTGTTGATAAAGTTGGGGCCACTCAGATGCCTCATGCCCAAAGGAATGGAGAATGGTTGTGAGTGCAGCCACGGGGGCTCAACTGAGGTAGTCAGTGACATGATTTGTGCTCTCTGTGTTATACTTGATGTTGAGATGGAACTGTTGCAGGTAGGTGGACCACTTCTGATTGCAGTCGTTCTGCAACTTCCCCTATGTCTTTATGAACTACAGAGGATTTTGATTAGTGTGGATGATTGTCTCCCTTCCTAGAATGTAATGTTTCCATTGACGACAGGCTTGTACAATGGAATACATTTCCTTGTCATAGGTGGGGTATTTATGGATAGTATATGAGAGTGTCTCACTATGGTATGCTACTAGATGGCCTTGCTGAGTGAGAACTACACCTACAACATAGTCAGATGCATTAGTCTCTGTCTCGAATGGTTGTTACAGATCGGGTAAAGGGAGTATTGGAGCTAAGCATAAGTGATGATTCAGATCATAAAATGTTCATTGTTGTGCCTTCCCCCACGTGAAATTTTCCTTGCCATTGCCCTTGGTCACTTGGATGAGGTCCCATGCAATATGGGATAATCACAACATGAACCGTCGGTAGAAGTTGGAAAGTTCCAAGAAGTTCTAAAGCTCAGATAGTGTGGTCGGGGCTAGCAAGTCACCAATGACTTGGATCTTAGTTGGATCCACATGTACCCCATGCTCATCAATAATGTAGCCCAAGTATTTTACCCTGTTCATGCCAAAGGATAATTTTTCTAAGTTGGCATACAACTTGTGTTACCATAGAGTGCTCAAAACCTGTTGAATATGTTGCATGTGCTCCTCCCAAGTTCTGTTGAATATGAGGATGTCATCCAAATATACCACCACAAAAAAGTTGGTGAAGGGTCTCAATACATCATCCATCAACCTCATGAAATTGGTTGGTGCATTTGTTAAGCCAAAGGGCATGACCATCCATTCGACGAGATCTTCATTAGATTTGAAAGTTGTCTTTCATACATCAGTTGGCTTGATGGGAACCTGCTGGTAGCCAGAATTTAAGTTAATCTTTCTCAAGAAATTTTCGCCCTTGAGTTGGTCAAGAAGGTAATCAATTTGGAGAATTGGGTACCGGTTCTTGACTATGATTTTGTTTAATGCTCTATAATCAATGTAGATTCGCTAGGTCTCGTATTTCTTCTACACTAGTACAATCGGGCTTCCGCAAGGGGAGGAGATGGGTCTGATGTTCCCCTTTTGAAATATCTCTCATATCTAATGCTTGATTTCATCATTTTCCATCAGCGAGCGATGATAGACTGGTCAATTAGGTATAGGTGCACTGGGGGTTAGATAAATTGGATGCTTGACTTTCCAGTGCATTGTTACCCTGATGGGTGAGGAGAAGATATATATGTACTCTTCCATGATCCCATCCACTTGCTTCTGATGCAAAAAGAGGCTTTGTGCATAGGCCACAGATGTGGCGGTGACCTTCTTCTTACTGTGAGCATAGATCACAAAGAAGCCGAACTTCCCAGTTTGTGAAATGACCTTATTGTATTGCTTAGAAGAGATTAAAGAAATAACGGTAGGTGGTGCTACCTCTGGTATCCTTTACAATTGTCTACCCAAAGTAATAATAACACTATGAGATCTTGACTCATAAACAACATGTCGCTTCGAAAAATATGGTTGTCCTAAAAGAACATCAAAAACTTCAAGGGGAGCAATATCACACAATACCTCATCTTTGAAGGGCTTGATGCCATAGGGGAGATGACACTGTTGGCTGACGCGAAGATCTCTTCCTTGGAAAAGCTAGCCGATGGTGTAGGGTTGTGTGTGTGGTTTCGTCGACATGTCCAGCTGCTTGACAACCTCTGCTGAGATCAGGTTCTTCTAAATGCCACTATCAACAATGAAATGAAACAGAGCCCCCTTTACCCACATCTGTAAGTGAAAGAGTCATTCCCCTTCCTCTGGTTCGCTTGGCTGGACTTTGGTGGTAGCGACAGCGTCACTAGGTTCAACATCGATAATCCGATTCCCACCTTATGGATTTGATTCAGAGTCAGAATCTTCATCTAACTCGGAAGCTTTCAGCTCGACCACTAGTGCCTGCTTGGAGCGGAATTATTCGGTGTTGTACCAAGGGATTTTATTGTGTTCACACTATTTTTCCGTGTCCTTCTTCGAATTCTCATTACCCTTCTTGTGTTGCGACTTGGATTGGTTGTCCTAAGAGTGACCATTTTTTCTCTGTCCCTTGTTTTGTGAATTGGGGCTGTCTTTTCCCTGCTTCGACTATGAGGATTTTGCAGATCCAAACTCTCGCCTCTTCTTCTTAAATTTCTACTCGATCTTGACAGCATATCTATAATCATGTTGGAAACCACCATTTTTTTCAATTTTTATCGAAGTCACCATAAAGAAATTATATCTTTATGTAGCTTCCACCACCTTTTATTTGTAAACATTTATGTTTCTGAGTTTCGAGGTGATGATTTGATTAAGTTTATCTTATTGAGTTTTTCCTTTTCATTTTCGTTTGTTTTGTTTTAAATTCATGACTGTAAGCATGAATTTAAATATAAAACTTAGACTTGGTTTCATATCTTTTACCTTAGAAATGTCGCTTTGAAGGCACCCATATATGATTAAAACTCAAATCTTATGAACTTTTTGATTAATCCAATATCAAAATCTTGGGGTATTATGGGTATCATGACTTCATTGGTTCTATAGTGGATTGTTTGTTTAATTTGTGAATTGTTTGAATCCAATAAAACGTTGGTTTAACATTTGATATAGTTCTCATAAACTCAACAGTCATATCATCATTCATGTAAATTGGTACATGCATGCTATACCTACGTTTTCAATCCACCTTGCTGTCCTGAAAATTAATGAGATCATTCATTATGCGAATTGGGGTTTTGTACTATGGAGGGTTTGGCATTCATCGTGGGTAATCGCTCATATTTTTACAAGCCCTCTGGTTATCGTCTTCCCCAACTCATTTTTCCGATCTATGACAGTCCCCAAACTTTGCAATTTTCGTGTCATAACATTTCACCTAGACCTTTCTCTATGCGTTTGCTGGAAACCCAAACCTATCCCCTGTGATATCTACTATGCCTATTTGACACTGACCATGGCTCCTATGGTTTGGATTGAACCAAATGAATCCGAGTTTCTTTTTTTAAGAAAACCCATAATTGCATACTTGAGACACGTTTTTGCGGGAAGGTTTCTGAGCAAATGGTTACAAATTTGGCCAAGTCATTTTGAAAACCATTTCAGAAATGGGTCATTTACCTTCCACGCAAGCAGTTTTTTCAGAAAATACACAGTTTCAGAGATACATCTCGTTCTTTGGAGGGAAAAATATCATAATTTCTTTTGCAGCTAAGGTAAGCGTTTTGTTTTTATTGATTTTGCTCAAAGATTCAGGCCTGTTATTGGTTTTGCTGGGTTCCAAGTTAAATATTCCCTTCTTTTGCTGATGAGTCTATACAAAATGTCGAAATGATATAAATGACAGAGCACAAACTCTCTTTCAAGTCTGTTTCACCATGGGCTCATTAAGATCTTGTTGGTTTCTCATCTGTCGTGAATCGATGACAATTGGGAGAGTTTTCTGAGCCAAAATGGCTTCACCCAGGTCAACGATACAATCAGCCCTCATCTAATTGTAAACCCTGATTTGGACAGACTAGTGAGAGAAATCCAGGTCTTCAATTCACCTGATAGCTCCGAATTTAATGCACCAACTTCTATTGTTGATGAAAACCCTGTGGATAAGAGATTACCTTGTAGGTTTTCACCCAGAAGATCTTTGGAACAGATAATTGATGGATTAAAAGGGAAAGTTTCATCTGTGCCTATGAACGAATCTAATCCGAACAATAATGATAAACCTATTATAAAGAAAATTTGTAAGGATAAGAGATCCAGGAATATAATCATTAAATACACAACCAGTTTCAAATATGTTATAAATTCTGATCTGTCAGAACCTTCTTTAGCTAATTTCTAATGGTAAAACGATTTTGTTTTGATTTTATTCCATTCTGTTATGCAAAATCGAAATAGGCAGATTTAATTTTGATTTCATTTGCTAATAATAAGACTAGCTACAAAATCTATGATTTTGTAGCCAGTCTCTTTTGAATATTAATTAGTATTGTTATCTGAATATCAAATCGATTTTTTCTATCTACAGGAAATTGATGGTTATGATGTTGATTGCATGGAGCAAAAACCTTGGGACATACATTCAGTTATTCCATAGTTTCTTCCTTTTATGTTTATAAAACTTTGGTTTGTTTTTGACAAATCAAATCATGCATGAGTGGTTTCTAGTTCACTATTTTTGTAATATTATCTGATTTTTATGGATTCAACTCTTTCTTGCATGATGAGGGCATTTGAATCCTGATCTAGTTTAAATACTGGTCACTCTAAGTAGTGAGCACATATTTTTTTTTGGACACATTATGGACATATAACTTTCAATACTGAAATGGACAAGCTGCCCACTCCTTAGCTTTAGACCAGCGCAATACTTACCCATTATGTTTTTCCTTTATCTTATGAAATGTTAATATGTTTATACAACTTTAGTCTTATCAGCATATCATATTTCATATTATTCAACACTTTAATTCTGTCTATAAATTGTTGTCCTGTATTACATCTGTGATCAATATTTCATTTAAATATCGTGGATTTATGTTGGATATTGGATGATGTATTACATGAATGATTTGTATTAATATTTCTGTTATTATGAGTGTTCATCATTATAAGATCATCAGATCTATATATTTATCAGTTTATTGTTATATTCTTGTTCCAAAACACCTTTGAGTTTTCTCTGGTAATGTTAGCACCATTCTATTACAGGTTTTCCTCATAGGAAGGACATCTAGGAGCTTGAATTGTGTAGGGACATAAACTCATTTTAATTGATTAATTACAGGTCAGTTTACTCGCATTTTATTTAGTTAGATTATTTAGAAATGAAACAGGAACAATTTAAATTAGCTTTGATTGTTTATTTGTTCTTGTTTCAATTGTGTTTGATTAGTATTCTTTAGTTCTTTAGGTTTTAAATATTAAACAGAAAACATAAAATGTATGTGATTTCTTTATCTACTTCATAAACATTTTCAAAAAACATCGATTCCGCAAGATATCCAACAAAACTTGCAAATTGCATATACATTATTCAAAACCATATGCACATATCCATACTTCTATTTTTGACATTTGTAAATTATTAAGTTTATATCGTTAGTATTATAGCTTCATAGATTATTTTCATTTATTTTATTTTTAGGACTTTAGTTGGCCAACAGAGCCATTAAACCTGTCAGGTCATTTCATTCCAAACGACTTGGGTTATTTAGACAACATTGGTCCAGATTTGACCTTCCAGTTGACGGTGTGCCACTTACGCCCATCAACAAATGGCACTAGAATGAGGGCTGAGGTCGATTTAATGATTAAATGTTTCACCCCTCAGCCTTTCATAATTACAGATTTATAAATCCTTCTTCTGTGTCATCTTATAATGCACTACAAGGCATGTTAGATGACAAGCTAACTATTTGGAGTCAATTTCTTCAATTTCTTAATTTTTCATGGCTCCTGCCCAAATCACTATGTTGGAACATGCTTTCAATGTATCATTTCCAGTTATTCCCAACAAGACAACTGATCTCATTTCATAACTCACCTTTGATGGTGAAGGGAACACATCTGCAGTAGACCATATTTCTAATTTTTTTTATAAATGTTTAAGACATAATATCATTGATCCTAATGTTACATGTAGATTGTTCACTCTCACTTTCCGAGGTCAGGTTAAATATTGGTTTGAATCTTTTCCATCTAATTCGATTCATTCTTTGTCTGAGTTTGTAATTGAGTTTTTATCAGATTTTAACAATTATGATTATGATGAATTAAGTGAAGAATTATGTTTCTTAAGGAAAGAAAATGGTGAATCATTCAATGATTTTGCAATTAGGTTCATACATGTTTGTACTAGATTCCCTTTGAAATAAATGTCGCTTATTAATGAATGGTTTGAATATCTCGTTTCTCTCTGAGACAAGCAAGATCAATTAACTTTTAACCAATCTGAATTGAGCACTAATACTTAATCTGAAGATGGTTCAAATTTTCATGTTGATCTTGAAGATTTTGAAGCACCACAATTTTTTTCAACTTCTTTCATTTTGGAAAATCATGAGCAACATCATATTTTACAAAATGCAATTGTCACCTTTAATCATTTTTTGCCAACAATGTCTCCTCCTATTGAAGAAGGAATCTTGACTTTAAAAGATGACAATTGTCACACTCTCATAGATTTTATAACTGTTTATAAAGTAAAAGAGGTCGAATGTGAAGTTGATAATCATGTGGATGATAAAACTTCCCCTAATTTAGTTGAACAGGTCCATGATCAATCAGTAGGAGACAAAATCATTAGGCAGACTATTAATCAATCTTCTATCTCTAGTGATTTGCTCTCAAATTTTCCCTTACACAATGAACCAAATTGTCTCTTAGAAACTGTCTTGTACTCTTTAAAAGATAATACAACAAAGGTTGATCAGTTTATACAAGGAGAGGGAACAAAACTAGATTTCGAAATGCATATACCTATCATTTCAAGAGATGCATTTCGTCTCCTCAATTCTTCTACATATTATTCCTTGTACCCTGATATTTTTGATCTTAATGTTGTGCAATTGGGTGTTCCATATTACCTTGGAGAGAATTCAAAATTATATAATCAGGTACAAATTAATAGAGATTACCGAATAGAAGATAAAGAGGAAAATAATTCTTCCCATGAACATATTAATTTTTATTCTCATCAATTATCTGTGGGTAAATCAAGAAATGATTTGAAAGAGTCCCAAATTGCATCTTCCATTGATTCATCTCAATTTGTGTTTAAAGAAGGATCTAAATTTTCCCATGATCAATTATTTGAGGTTGAAAAGAATAATCAGCCAAATATTATTACCAAAGATGATTATTCAAAAATGTTGGTTGTTCCATTTAGTCCACCTCAAATAGTTAATATTGAAGTATTTAAGCTCAATGGAAAGTTTCAAGAGAATGAGACACTTCTTTTCTGATCGAGAATCACGATAAGTTCTCGCCATCTTGATCCGACCTTTTTAAAATATTCTTTCCTTGATAGTATAATACTTTATTCTCATCAGGAATATTTGTTGTATATGAATTCTTTCAAACAATCCCATGTAAGTAATTGCATGTATTATGATAGGATTGCAGATTGGTTGGAGTATTCATATCTCGAAAAGTTTCCAGGGAATGGTAAGATTATCTTCATTTTGTTTAGAGATCAAGGAGGTAACTTTGACACACTCATTTTATATCCTTCAGATGGAGAAAATATGGAACGAAAGGAAAATTTTTGGGAGGATGGGGCACTTCGGTTTAGGCTAATGGTTATGTCAGGTCCCCATAACTCTCACAAGCTTCACAATCTCATTTTTTCATATTTTTGTGACCCATATAATGACAAAATTATAGAATGGCTGGAGGATTCATACAAAAAGAATGTTCAAGGGAATGGTAAGGCCATGCTTTCTTTGTTTTTAAATGATGATGATAAAGATAAGTATGATATATTTTTGTCATTTTTCAATATACTACCATTCTTGCTAGTAATATTTGATTTTGTTTCCATTGTAGGATTGGAGTCACTCCGATGGCTACATTGGAAGCATGAATTCACTTAGTATTTTGATTTGTTTAGTAGTTAGAGTAGGTTTAGGAGTAGGTTTTCTTTTAGTTTTATTTCTCACTATTTCTCTTTGTAATAATGCAGTTATGAACACAAGTGGGTGCACCAAGAGAACCATAATATGACTGTTGTCAGGGAAGTCCACTTTGACCCTTTTCTCTCATCTTTTTGATCAACATTTCTTTTCAAAAACGCAGTATCATCATGAAAATTTTAAATAAAAAGTAAAGAGATAAGTAATTTTGAACTGTCAATTCTACCCTAACCCAAGGTGCCACGAGTAGGACTGCACTCATATTAATAAGGATTTTTATCTTTTTCTTTTAGTCTCTCTCAAGAGATATTTCGTTTGATGATTTCAGATCCACCCTCTTGTAAATATTTTTAATTTCCTTTTTTGTTTTTGATTTTGGTTCTTTTGATTTTGCTTGATTTTGATTTGTTTTCTGAATAATTATGTCTGAATCACCATTTCATTTGTTGAATGGAATCAAAACTCTTATTCTTTAGCGACAGTTGATAAATTTTCAAGCACCCAAGCAATAAGTGCTAAAACTCAGATTAGGAGAGAGAAGTTTATGTTCAAACAATGTTCTTGGTTTCTCATTAAAATCACAGGAAGACGCGATTATCCTTAACAAACTTCTAACGCTTCCCCTTTTTTAATGATAACAATTCAGCGTGCTTCCCCATCCTAGAGAATATTTCTTAACAGAAATCTAACTGTCCAAATCATGATGGAAATCATAAAAACAGAAAAATAATTTGTAAATGATCAAACTTTCCATTCCAAACTATGAGATTTTCAGTATCACCCTGCTCTCTTAAATATCATGAAGTTTTTGGAAATTATAAACAAATTCTAGAGAGTTGAAAGAACTACAGTGTGTGGGAAGTGTTTTCAAATCCGTCGGGACACTGAACAGGTATGTTGGAAGAGGGTAAATGCATGCATGATACCAAGGCAACTTCATCGGGGTACTGAACAGGCCTGTTGGCAGTGAAGAAATGTCGGGTTTAAGAAGATGTTTAGGTATGTCTTGTGATTTTATCAAGTATGAAGATGTTTTTGTCATGAATGAACGACTCTGGGAAAGGATAGAGGTACTAGAGTGGGTTAAATGACATCCCTACCAAGGCTATGGATGCCTATTGGAAGTAGTGGCCCTGTCAACGCTATTGAAGTCATTTGTATAAACATTGATACAGTTGTGATTTAAATAAGATACCAGTTTACATTTTTGGACATAAATACATCCAATGCTAAACTGCGTTATTTTTTGAGTTATGATTGGAATGCTTGATTTTTTGTTAACTGTTTATGAAAATTTATTTCATCTGAGCCCATGACATAAATTTTCTAGTGATGCAGAGACAACTGCTTCGCCCAATATGTCGCCATTGTTAGCAGCCACCAATTTTTTCAATTTTTATCGAAGTCACCACAAAGAAATTATATCTTTATGTAGCTTCCACCACCTTTCATTTGTAAACATTTATGTTTCTGAGTTTCGAGGCAATGATTTGGTTAAGTTTATCTTATTGAGTTTTTCATTTGCATTTTCGTTTGTTTTGTTTTAAATTCATGACTGTAAGCATGAATTTAAATATAAAACTTGGACTTGGCTTCATATCTTTTACCTTAGAAATGTCGCTTTGAAGGCACCCATATATGATTAAAACTCAAATCTTATGAACTTATTGATTAGTCCACTATCAAAATCTTGGGGTATTATGGGCATCGTGACTTCATTGGTTCTATAGTCGATTGTTGGTTTAATTTGTGAATTGTTTGAATCCAACAAAATGTTGGTTTAACATTTGATATAGTTCTCATAAACTCAATAGTCATATCAACATTCATGTAAATTGGTATAGGCATGCTGTACCTATGTTTTCAATCCACCTTGTTGTCCGAAAAATTAATGAGACCATTCATTATGTGAATTGGGTTTTGTACTATGGAGGGTTTTCCATTCATTGTGGGTAATGGCTCATAGTTTTATGAGCCCTTTGGTTATCATTTTCCCCAACTCATTTTTCCGAGCTATGACATTCCCCAAACTTTGCAGTTTTCATGCCATTACATTTCACCCAGACCTTTCTCTGCTTGTCTGTTGGAAACCCAAACCTATCCCCTGTGATATCTACTATGCTTATTTGACAGTGACCATGGCTCCTGTGGTTCGGATTGAGCCAAATGACTCTGAGTTTCTTTTTTTAAGAAAACCTGTAATTGCATACCTAAGACACGTTTTTACGGGAAGGTTTATTAGCAAACGGTTACGAATTTCGCCAAGCTGTTTAAAATCCATTTAAGAAATGGGGTCATTTACCTTCCGTGCGGGAGGTTGTTTTAGAAACTACACATTTTTAGAGAGAAATCACGTTCTTTGGAGGGAAAAATATCAGAATTTCTTTTGCAGCTAAGGTAAACGTTTTTGTTTTTATTGATTTTTCTTAGAGATTTAGGCCTGTTACTAGTTTTGTTGGGTTCCAAGTTATATATTCCCTTCTTTTGCTGATGATTCTATACAAAATGTTGAAACAATATAAACGACAGAGAACAAACTCTCTTTCAATTATGTTTCACCACGGGCTCATTAAGATCCTGTTGGTTCGAAACAGTGACAATTGGGAGAGTTTTCTGAGCCGAAATGGCTTCACCCAGGTCAATGATATAGTCAAACCTCATTTAATTGTAAACCCTAATTTGGATAGACTAGTGACTAAAATCCAGGTCTTCAATTCACCTCATAGCTCTAAATTTAATGAACCAACTTCTATTGTTGATGAAACCCCTGTGAATAAGAAATTACCCTGTAGGTTTTCACCCAGAAGATATTTGGAACAAATAATTGATGAATTAAAAGGGAAAGTTTCTTCTATGCCTATGAACGAATATAATCCGAACAATAATGATAAACTTTTTATAAAGGAAATTTGTAAGGGTAAGAGATCCATGAATATAATCATTAAAAACACATCTAGTTTCAAAGTCGTTATAAATTCCGAACTGTCAAAACCTTCTTTAGATAATTTCTAATGGTAAAACGATTTTGTTTTGATTTTATTCCATTATGTCATGCAAAATCGAAATAGGGAGATTTAAGTTTGATTTCATTTGCTAATAATAAGACTAACTACAAAATCTATGATTTTGTAGCCAGTCTCTTTTGAATATTAATTAGTATTGTTATCTGAATATCAAATCGGTTTTTACTATCTACAGGAAATTGATGGTTATGATGTTGATTGCATGGATCAAACACCTTGGGACATACGCTCAGTTATTCCATAGTTTTCTGCCTTTTATGTTTATAAAACTTTGGTTTATTTTTGACAAACCAACTCATGCATGAGTGGTTTCTAGTTCACTATTTTTTTAATATTATCTGATTTTTGTGGATTTAACTCTATCTTGTATGATGAGGGCATTTGAATCCTGAACTAGTTTAAATATTGGTCACTCTAAGTAGTGAGCACATCTTTCTTTTAGGACACATTATGGACGTATAACTTTCAAGACTGAAATGGACAAGCTGCCCACTCCTTGGCTTTAGACCAGTGCGACGCTTACCCATCATGTTTTGCCTTTATCTCATGAAATGTTAATATGTTTATACAACTTTAGTCTTATCAGCATATGATATTTCATATTATTCAACACTTTCTGTCTATAATTTGTTGTCCTATATTACATTTGTGATCAATATTTCATTTAAATATCGTTGATTTATGTTGGATATTGGATGATGTATTACATGAATTCTTTGTATTAATGTTTCTGTTATTATGAGTGTTCATCATTATAAGATCATCATATCTGTATATTTATCAGTTTACTATTATATTCTTGTTCCAAAACACCTTTGAGTTTGCTCTGGGAATGTTAGCACCATCCTATTACATGTTTTCCTCATAGGAAGGAAAACTAGGAGCTTGAATTGCGCAGGGACATAAACTCATTTTAATTGATTAATTACAGGTCAATTTACTTGCATTTTATTTAGTTAGATTATTTAGAAATGAAATAGGAACAATTTAAATTAGCTTTGATTGTTTATCTGTTCTTGTTTCAATTGTGTTTGATTAGTATTCTTTAGTTCTTTATATTTTAAATATTAAACAAAAAACATAAAATGCATGTGATTTCTTTATCTACTTCATAAAAAATTTAAAAAAACATCGATTTCGCAAGATATCCAACAAAACTTGCAAATTGTATATACATTATTCAAAAACATATGCACATATCCATACTTCAAATTTTGACGTTCGTAAATTATTAAATTTATATCTTTAGTATTATAGCTTCATAGATTATTTTTATTTCTTTTATTTTTAGGACTTTAGTTGGCCAACAGAGCCATTAAACCCGTCAGGTCATTTCATTCCAAACGACTTGGGTTAGTTAGACAACCTCGGTCTTGATTTGACCTTCCAATTGACGGTGTGTCACTTATGCCCGTCAACAAATCTGTAGTCAATGATGCAATGCCCATAAAATCCATTTCCGTTTGAATGTATCTATGCAAACATCCGCGGTATTTGAGCACCAGATGTCGTTCAGAGTCTTTGATACCCAATTTGGTGCGCAGGGTATGGAAAATATTGGTGAAATCTGGTATTGTCTGGTCCCTTTCATGACGCAGGGTGGTCCATCTTGTGTATTGGTCCTTGTAGCTTCCAACAGGGTAGTATTGTTCTTTAATGGCATCCTTGAAGGAATCCCACATTGGGGAAACCGCAAATATTGTAGATTCCTCTATGGCCCTTTTCGCAGAGTAAGTATCCCACCAATCCTTAACATGGGGGATGACCTTGAGGAGTGAAAAAGTAATCTTTCCCCTATTGGAAAATTTGTGGACCGAAAAATACCCTTCGAGCAGATTTAGCCATTTATCTACAACATCCGCATCTATCAGTCCTTCAAGTAATGAAATATCAAAATTTACATGTACCTTGAAGGGGGTTGCATGGCCGCTTGATGAATATGTGTCTCCTATGGGCAAGGATTTGTGCAAAGTTGTCCATCATTTCTTTCCTTTGTCGTACAAGGGATTCCTCGAGCAACATTTTAAAAGGATTTCCTGCTCTATCATCTTATGTTTTGTCCCCCATGGGTTATTGTTGGGCTCGACACATCTGATATTGCAAAGGATCTAATACCACTGATCCAGATTTATGAGTGGAATGAAATGAATAAAAGAATGAATACAATAACAAAGAGATGTGGAGAACAACAACAAATATCTAGTGAATAATAACTTCTATTGAATAAATAAAATAGGCTGAAACTGTAAAACTGCAGAACTGAAAACACTTGGTCGAATGGTGGTAGCTATCTCTGAGAAGAGATGTGGCTACTACGCGCATCCGTCTGATCATAATCATTACAATGAGGCTCAAAATTCCCTTTTAATATTATTCATGAATTCCAAAACCCTAGAACTCTAAAAACCTAACTCTAGGAGATGAAACGCTAAAAGTTATGTGGGCCCCGATGGGTAAGTTAGTACCTAAACTTCCGGGGTCATAACTTTTGAAAATGAACTTTGTTTTAGGTGCATGATATCCCTTTGGAAATGTCTTCTTGATAAATACACATTATGATATAAAACTTTGACTCTGTCTAGAATTTGACTATGGCAAGCCAAAAAAAACATTGTTTAGGGCCCCAAAACGGCCCTAGAAGAACAGAAAGATGTGCTCACATGAAAAATTCCAAAATAATCCAGTTGGATTAGGTGGGTGGCCACCAGTCTCCACCTGGAAGATGTATAGGGATTCAGAAAACCCTGGAAGTGTAGAACCCACAATTACAAAGAAGTACAAAAGAACATGTTGAACTAAAAAATGTCAAGAGGAGACAGTTGGAATAGGTGGGTGGCCACCAATATCCACTTGGATCAATGCCCGCAAGGAGGAGTTCTACCCTGTCAGAAACTACGATGACTAGTACATGAGATGGATGAATCTACGTCAGAAAAGAGACTAGACAGTGTCAGAGTACACTAAAATCTTTCATACCTTGCACTCAAAGTTGGGTATCAAAGACTCTAACTGACACTTGTTTTTGAAGTGTCGTAGAGGTACATTCAAATAAAGATGGATTTATTGGACATATCCTCACTTTGAGTTTCTTATTGATATGCAATCAAAATTGAGCAAAAATTCAAGCAGTGGAGTAATTGGGAGTTCGGGTTTGAAAATACGCCACAATAGAAGCATGGAAAAGGAATCCCAACTCACAAAATGAAAGACAAATCAAGGAGATTCAATATCAATAAAATTAGTCCAATCAACCAGCTAATAAAGGTGAATAGAAATCTAAGAAAGACACCGGAAATTTATGTGAGTTCCACGAAATCGCCTGGCACAACACTAATGAATGTCATTTGAAACAACCATTGGTGGTTGAGCTCAAAGAAAAATAATTAGAGCCTGACTTGGACACTGATTTAGAGAACAATAAAGGGAAACAACTCATCAATGCAGAACCCACTGCTACTGTCATGGCCACAACAATGAAACCCGAAAAACCTGAGGAGATTAAGGAGGAGGAGCTCCTCTTCCTCTCGTAGATGTGGGTAAAGGGGACCCCACTCCATTTCATTGTTTACAACAAGATTCATAAGAACGTGATCTCAACCGAGGTTGTCAAGAGATTGAAGTTGGAAATGACGTCATACCCCCAACCATACACTTTTGGGCACAAATCCTGATGTATGCGGGTTGTAGTGGTGCAACCTGTGTATACACATGTTGTATAGTAGGCAAGGTGTGTACATGTGGAAAAATATGTATTTTTAGCTCTGTGATTTACAAATAGGGATGATAAGTCTACATAAGGAAATGGAAAAAGGACTTCTATGCAAGATTGCATAGGGTGAGGGAAATATTTCTATAACAGATGCCCCTAATGTGTGAGGTCAAAGGAGTATCTGTGATGGCCAAAATACATTATAAACAACCTAGAAGTGGAGTGATGGGGAACCAGCTAGAAGAACTAGTTGCTCAATACATTCTTCATTGACTTTGCATACATGGATGGCAATAGAATTACACTACAGATCCATGTGAAAATGTACCAAACAACTGTTTGTGGCCATGAATAGGAAAATACAAATGTGGTTACATGCCAAAGGCTGTCCCAGTCACAAACAAGGCCTGGTAGAATCAGTCTCAAAATCAATATGAAGATATCTGTATACAATGGAGTACAATCTGATCTCCCATGATCAATGAAGTCATATAGGTACTGGTCCAATGAAAAGGAAGCAATAGCTCAGAAAAGATGCGGCCACATACTAATGCTTTCAAGTCTTCTACACAATCTGCCAAGGGTGCAAGTCTACATCATGTGAATAAAGAAGTTGAGGTCGAACACAATAAGACATCGTTTGATTATCGGTCATTGAGGTATACCGTTAACAAATGAAAGACAACCTACTGATAATGAAATAGGTATCAAGGCACCGAGTACATTCTTACAAGTGTGAATAAAGGACTCGGTGTCGAACACCTGAAGAATCCATCGATCATGAGACATTGATGTATTCCCAACTGCCGATGGTGAGAGAACATGCCACTAATGACTGCAAGCCTCAAGGTACTCATAGGACTCTAGGTCTAGTTTCCATAATAGATGAGCTGAAGTCGATGGAAGGAGACCCGCTTAAAGGAGAACATTAAGGAATCTCTCATCATTCAGCACGAGGTACAAATCAGGAGCTTCATGATTTGAAGAAAATCAGACGAAGAACATGTTCATGAACCAATGAATTTGTGCGTCTTTCGCGTGTGCCAAGTGCAAGCCATACACAAAAAAGACCCTCTGAATAATAACCAATGAGGAAAATTGATGACCAAGGTGAGGAAACCACCAATAAGGCTAATGGAATCCAAGACACTACAAAAATCCCAATGTGTGAATAGATGTCTTTCTGTCGAACAAAAGGGAAACCACCCAGTCAAGGACCAATGATGAAATGCTGACTACTAGGTTCAAGGCTGACTACTAGGTTCAAGGTTACCTACCAATGATGAAAGTAGGACCAAGGTGCATGAGAGGACTACTGCATCATGTGATTCTGAGACAAATTGAGCGTATGGCCGACATGCAAAGTCAAGAGTTCTGAGAAATGCCTGAAATAGGTTGATAGACTTCCTTTGAACAAGATAAAGAGACATATGGAAGACTCCGACAGCAGAGACTCGATGATCAAGCCATGAGATGCAGGAGGCATCAATGAAATTCTCTATAGGGACTGGAAGAGTAACCAGTCGGTAGAGAAGAATTTGTAACGAGATTAGCTTCCTAAGGCCATGCTAATCCTAAAATTATGATGACAAATGGACTCAATAACTTTGTGCTCTGTTCAAAGGAGACATGACTGCTGCCAATATAAGATAATACTCCCTTCCCACTCATTTGTTTTTTGTTTTTTCATAGACAAATGAATGCTATGATACATAGGAGGAAACAAGTGTTGCAAGTAAGAAAAACTAGTTCCAGCAGTGGAACATACCTATTCTCAACGCAAGGGAATGCATGCGGGAGATAGACACTTGGGGGAATGTTCCCTCCTATGTATAGGGTGTCAAATTGTGAAGGATATAAACGAGGCTCTGCTTGGTTGAGGATGAAAAATTGCCGAGGAAAATGGTTTATAACACAAAGCGAGAACTGTATATAGGCTCAATATGACAAGCAATGGCATGAGATGCAATCACAACTTAACCCAAAAAATGTCCTTTTTCATGAAATTTAGTTTACTTGGTGTAAAAAAGGGATAAACTTGTGCCAAATAGAAGTCCTTTCAAATCCAATTTACGAGTGTGAAAGAGACAAGTTCACTCGACAATCTTTTCACTTTTTGAAACCGATTCGGAAAAGAGCTTAACTAAGACTCACTACCTTTCAATTTAAATTTAACGAGTGTGAAAGGGACAAATCACTCGTCAATATTTTCGCTTTTTATACGAGTAAGAAAAGAGATTAAATCAGACTCGCTTGGGATTTTCTAGGTGACAAGTCACGGGGGAGGCCAAGGCTCCCATGCTGGACTTTTGATGAATGTCAGTATCTTACAAATAGCCGACATAAGCTTGGGAAAACCCAAGGCTCTCCAAGTCGAGGAGGATAAAGTGATAGCGGACCCTATCGTCTCCGTGATATATTGGATAATGTCTCTTACTGGGAAAGACATAGGAGGGGGCATTGGATACCCCACAAGACCATCCCAATTGAAGGGGACCTCTATAGGACTTGAAGGAAGAGTACTCGGGGAGAGTAAAACTCTCTCTTGTTCAGAAGGAGTGTTTTCAGGAATGATGACGACATGGTTGAAGGATGCATCACCCTCCAAAAGGAGAGTTGGATTGACCAGAGACTGCACTGGTACGACTACTTCTTCAATTATAGGTTGAAGAGGATGCACGATAACATGGATAGGGGACACATCACCCTTGACAACGAGGGTGTGGTAAGGAGAATATTGCAGTAGGATTACTGTCATGTCAATCAAAGGAGATACAGGATGTGGGGAAATGATAGACACTTCAAAACCCAAAGGTCCCTCAGGATAGAACCACACTTCCAGTATCCCAACCGTAGCTGGACATAAATGAGTAAGGTGATCTCCTTCACAAGTATTACAAAGGAATTTAGGCTTACATCTAAGGCATGTAGGCTTCTCGATGCCCCCAATGTCATTCCCAATAGTTGGTGACATGCTCTCAATGTGACTGGCATAGGCGAAAGGGTCATCTCCTAGATGTACAGAGGTTGGATATGTGGCATTGACATGACTCATGGAAACTAGAGTGATGCCCCCAACATGACTAGCAATGACTGGGTGTGGGTAGCCAACATGACTCACAAAGGTTGTCGACCCATCTTTGACATGACTGGTAGAGGTTAGTGATGGAGCTCCAGTATGACTGGCAGTGACTGGACTAGTAGTGAGTTGTGGCATTTGATTCCAAGTTCCAGGGAAATATTGGCTTTGAAACATTGCAGGCCAGGAAGGGTCATGTTTTACCCCCTGTACCTGTTTGGAAAGGTAGTATCCTCTGCAGAATTGGTTCGAAGAGGCTTGTACATGCATCATCACTAAATTCTGCGAAGAGACAGAGGTATGATAAGGATTAATCAAGTGAGGATATATGTTTCCCCCATGTGAAGGGGTTGCGTGAAGAGGGTAGCCTGAATCGTAAAAATGATTCTCCCTGTAGGAAAGACCCGGGGATGTATGTGGACTTGTCATGGAAAAAGTACTCAAGGGAGCCAACATGGAAAACGAAGGATACATGGATGGGGTGTAATAAGTAGAATAAGCACCCATTTGAGTATGGGCTCCCAAAAGAGCATAGCTAGGATTGGATCTATAATAGGGGAGGTTCCAAACTCCCACCGTGAAAATCGGTTGAGGGGCATGATTCATATCAAACAAATATGTAGGTGGCGGGGCCATGGTGCCCCTGGATCCAATGTTAGGATTTATATAAGTGGGCCAGGGAGAGGATGGAAAGGTTGAAGGCACATTCAACATATCAATAGGAAAATGACGAGAGACCGAAGGCATGGACTGAGTGTCATAGTTTTTCATACCATTATATAAAGTGGAAGGATTCGTCCCCATGAAGTGAGGAAAAATCATGGGGGGGGGGTGGTAGCAGTAAATGAGGGAGCCAAAGGAACTCCACTATCCATGATAACGAAAACTCAGAAAAAATTCTTAAGGTCGACTAGTAATCAAAGAGCACACCAAAAATCAAACGGACAATATGCACAGAAACAGGGTAAAGTGGCTGAAAGTGGCCTCCCTCCCTAAAGAAGGTATGTCTCGTCTAAGACAGGCTTGAGACTCCCTACTAAATATCGGAGGTAACAAAATCAGTTATAAGGTCCCTCGTGGGATTAACAACCAGTCGGTCAGATCCCCCTGTTGAGCACTCAACACACCCTAACATTCCATGTCATAATTTACTTTTTGGGTACCACTTAATCTTTTTGCATTTTCTGATTCGTCTTCATTGTGGAAAATGTTGCATTTTCTTACCATTTCGAATCTCATTAAGTCTTTAAAGGTTTTCTTAAAACTATGAAAATCCACGACTTAAAAGATTTAACTTCTGAATAAGAATCAACAGCTAAAACATTTTGCTCAACGTGTCCAATTTCAAAATCAAAAAGTTTCTTAAAGTGTGAAAGAAAATCACTCGAGAGAACTGAGGTCGTTGAGCGCCAATCTCCGTCACTGTCTGCAGAAGGGAATTTTCCTTTGCAACAGGCATCACACAAGGATATCGCCGATGATCGACCCCTTCGGCATTGGCAAAAGGCTAAAGTAGTAAGTGCTAGCGAACAAAGAAATGATATCGCCTATCGCCGACTTCCAAAATGTTTTTGTTATCAGGGGTTTTTCGAGGATGATAAACCACAAGGAAACTACACGATAGGTTTTTTTTCTAAAAGCCGATCCCCAATACCTTTTTCGGCATTGGTAGTCCCAATTTAATCTTAGAGTGCTCGACTTAAACAAAGTCCCGAGTCTGACCATAACCCGCGAGCTGAGTTCCCGGTCTTCAGTACCATGTATCCAGAGTCAGTGATGCCACGTCAATACCATACAATGAAATTGATCAGCGTCAGAGGTTTTTTGCAAAAGGATATCAAAGAAAATACAAAGCAACTCGAAGCAACACCAAGTATAAAATTGGGGCTAACTTACAATAAAATTGGACAAAGAACCCAGTAGATACACACGCAAAGAGAAGAAACGATGCATTTAACCGCTATAACCAGAATCCTTTCGTCAAATTTTCAAGACTTTATATTTTAGATTTCTGTCGAGCTCAGGCTACATACAGTAGACACTGTCTACACCTTTTGGCCAACCAACCCGGTTACATTAAGAACATGAGAAAAACTAGAAAACTATCAAAATTTTGCATCGCGTCTGAGAATACAAAACATAGTTCGCCAATCATGCCTCTTCTATGCGTGGATTTTCTTCCCGATTGATTTGTGCTCCCTGAGGTGCTTTCATTTTTTGTTCTTCCGACACTCTTTGTGCTTCACGTAGCTGCACAATCATATCTTGCGGCTCTTGAAGCTGCCTCTTGAGCTAGGTTGTGTTCCCTTCATGACCTTGTGGTGCTGACACCTCAAGGGTCTTTTCCGCCAACTGCCGTCATAGTTCTCTATTTTCCTGGTAGAGTTCATCTATGGCGAGTTTTACCTGATCCAGCTGATGACTAGGGCCTCGAACGTTACAACTCGAGGTTTCTAACCTCCTCGTTCTACTCCTGCTTCTCTGACTTGTGGTTTCGGCTAGCTTGAATCGAATAACACGAATTAGGAACTCCTCAGTGGTTGATCATGTGCACGACTGAATTGGGATTTGGTTTTCCCCGACTTCCTTATTCTTCCTGGGCCTTCCTCTCCTCCACGGTATCTACTGTTGAGGAAGCATGCCTTCCAACCTGAGTCCTTTCGGCTTAAATTCATCCACTTCGACCTTCGCATGGGGAGATACCATCATTTCCACGCGAAGGTAGGAGTCTCCCTTTGAAGCCTCAGGAACACCCACTACAAATAAGAATGAGTCCCAAGCATTTTTGGGCTCAGGCCTAGCACTTCAGCTACCTCAGAGGCCCCATCTTGCATTTTGAGGAGTTCCCATGGTGCGACAACGTATCTGGTTGATGCGTGGGTGACTTGACAAAGGCCCAAAGCTTAGAATTTGATTGAATTGGGCTCACAAGATGAATTACCAACCGTGCATAAGCTCAGATGGTAAGAAGAACACATCCAAAACATCCATAATTTATAACCAAGAGGGCAATGAGTCAAAACATGCCAAGGAACACTGAATGCCTAGTGATGGGATGTTTTAAAGAATTTATGTGTCGCATTCATGTGACAGTATTATCCAGGGCGTGTGAGATACAACCGATAGGAGGTGTAGAGGGTAGGTGGTATGATGACTTTGATTTATTTTAATTCCCCAGCCTCCATGATGAGACGATGATGGTTGATGCACTTGCTAATGCGACTTCTGTTTGAGAAAATTTCCTCGACCAGAGGCTCTTAACGAATTCCCTTATGACAGGATCCGACTCTTTTGGAACATACTGGTACTTTCAGCACATTTTCAACTCTGTAATCCTTTCCCGACCCCAAAGGCCAATCGACCACTGGCGTGACTTCGACTCTCATGTTTTTTGTACCTGATATTTCATACGGTGGCGTGCAGAGGTAACCCACCCTAACTGAAGAAAAATGATGGCACTAACAATGCAGGTAATTTGAAGGGTTGCAGAGATCATGTAAGTATATAAAAAACCAGGTTTAGCAAGCTTTACAGGTATGCACTAGTCTGGATTCTTCACGCTTACATTTTTTACATATATTTTTCCGAGTATTGTTCTGTAAGCAATTTCTAAACGATTTTAATTTCGATTGCAGGAAAGATCCCTCAAACTATTGAGAAAAATTGGCTTCGTAACTTCGTCGAGGAATCCGAGAGAAAATGGGTCCAAAGATCAACAAGGCGATGAAGGATATCGGACTCCCCGAGTTCGACACACCCGACGACTTCAATGATTTGCAAGACATAGTCGAATATCACACCAAGAAAGATTCGTTATGGGTCGAAGAGCTACCGAAGGTGACCAAAACAATGTCAGGATAGGTGCAACAATTTATAGAACACCCGATTAGAGCTTGGGCTGTGCTTCAACAGTTAAGTGCTAGTGTGGTCAAGTATCGGGCGCATGCGGTGGAGATCAGAGAAGTTTACACAGCCCTGATGGAACAACACAGGTTCCCATATGCCAACACCTGTGAGGAGTTTTTCATTAGTTGGTCGGAGTATGAGAAAAGTCACCCTTTCAAAGTGATATGTTGAGATGACTATTGGAAAACTGTTAGGAAATAATGCCACGTGGCAATTTTTTTTTTACTTATATTCACTTAGCGGTTATTTTCAGTGGAATTTTATGTTATAAATAAGAGAATCGACCAATTAGTTACTGGTCGATGGTTGTTGCAAGAAAATATCTTTTCTGGTTTGTTAAGAATTATTTTGGAGCTACCCTTAATTGAGAAGTCCTTTTGAACTAGAGACAAGTTACATTTTCATCAAATTCATGTGTGATTGGACATGGAGAAGAAATATTTCCTATCTCGTTTCATGAATGGATTTTGTAATGAGTAAGAGCTATTAAATCTGTTGTTAAGTTATCTAATGCAATGTTTTACAGTTCTTTTCTTTAATGATGAAGATGAATCGTGGTGTTATTATGTGATGGATGATTAGAGTAGGTGAATTATTTTGCTTGCCCTTATCTTATCACATATGTGTTTTCTTTCTGATAATTAGTATCTCGAATAGTAATTGGATGCTCACACGGTTAACGTATTAGTACTAGGCCTATGGTATAGAATTGTCATATGCATGCTCGAGTAGCGGGTTATCCCAAGCTCATCCTCTTCTTCGATATTTAGAATCTTTTCCCGTTTTGTTTCCAAGTTGGTTTATACCAGCTTACAATCTTATATGGGTACCAGCTTACAATCTTATATGGGTCCCACCTAAAATAAAATACCAAAAGAGAAAGTCCAAACTGAAGGAGATGCCTTCACAAGAAAACGTAAATCCCATCGATTAATTGGCTGGATCGCAAGATCTGGAGAACCATGCCACCATTAAATGTTGCAGAGTCTAATTGGGCCTCGATGGAGGGTTTGGTTCTTACTTTTGAACTAAAAGGATCTAGGCCCATCAACAAAATTGGCGCTAGAAGGAGGTCCTAAAGAATGAATGGATGAATATATATTTCATGTAATATTTTAGACAACTTGTAGATTCAAAACAACCCACATGCATGGCTAGTCATTCCCAAGACATCCCACACACATTGAGTACTCCTGAAATGAGTAAATCACCCCAACCCAAGGAATAATGCTTGTTCCCTGACATACCTTATGCTCTTCCTCACGCAGAATTAAATCAATTTAGAATAATCACAAGAGCATACGCACGACAAATCAGTGCACTGTATTTAGCTCTGATACTTCCTCGAAGACAAAAAATAAGTAGACCAATGGTCAATACTCCCGACGAGGTTTTCATACACATATTAGAAGACATAATAGATTTCATGATCACCGAAATCAAACATCCTCTTAACCTAATCCCTGAAATGCCAACCAACGACATCTCCGAGCCGTACGATTTTTCAGAAGAGGAAGAATTTAACTCAAGATCCGAAGATATGGAAGAAAACAATGACCATGAGGAAGAGGGAGTAAAACCACCTCATAAAAACCAACCTTGGTTGTCCAGAGATGCTTTGGACATCCCGGGATAAGTACATAATCTTCCCTGACATCCATAGAAGTTACTTCCTAAGTTCGACCCCAAAACCTCAGGATTACTTGAAGATCATATCAAGAAATTCATACTAGCGATCAGACTTATGAATGTCCAACATGAAGACGTAGTATGCAGGATTTTCCCCTACACTTTCGAGAAATCCACCTGCACATCGTATTTCAACTTACCTGTAGGATCCATAACTATTTGGACAAAGTTTCAAAAGGATTTTTTAGTTAAATTTGCCGAAGAAACCACTATAGGAACTTTGATGACTGAATTGTTCACAACCACCATGAGTTCAAAAGAGAAGGTTAAGGATTTCAATCAAAGATTCACAACTATTTTGAACAAATTCCAACCTGAAGCTAAACCAACTCAGGAGTTTCAAATCGAAGTTTATGCTAATGCGCTCCCAGCTTCTATTTCCATGTTTGTGAAGAGGGATGCCAAATGAACCTTAGCTGAGAATTTCTAAGAAGCCAAAATGATAGAATTTCAGATGAAAGGGTGTAAAGAAGGACAAGTCTCTTTAGTTAAGAAATAATTTCAACCTCCTCCCAGAAGAGGGCTCCTTTTGACTAGACCATCAGGGAAATAAGTAGAACAAACTCTTGACAAGGGTAATGGAGACATAGAAGATCTACAATGCATGGTTAAGAAATTATCAAACGAGATCAGAGACATGAAAATAGGTGCAGGGGAGGGAAACCAAGGACAAAGGCCCTATAAGCCTTTCTTTAAAAGGAACCCACCGTTCAAAGAAATTGAACCTCCCCCAACTAACCTAAATATCAATCTAGGAAGTGTAGCATCTGATTCTTTCTGTGATTATCACTAGGAAAAGCACTCCGAAAGAGACTGCCCTCAATGGGTGCATGCCATGAATTTGATGTCCAATCGGTTTCTAGATGAGGTTTCCCTAACCTAACAACCAAGTAGTTCAATTATGAATATCGTTGATCAAGAAAAGATTGATCCTCCAGAAGATACAACCATGTTGATATGGGATCCTGACCTAATTATTCCTTTTGATGACTTATTTCATGTTCAAGAACCACCCCCAGAAGTCTCGGTTGTGCAAACAAGAAGTAAGGGTCCACCTGTCTCAAAAGATCCTCCTATTACCCAAATGTCGGAGGGAAGGTCAACTCCCAACCACCTAAAAGAACCTTTTTCTCCTTGTAAGAACCCTATAAGCATCCATACCTGAGAATCACCCAAACTGGATTACAACGTAGTTGAAGATTTGAAGAAGTTAAAGGCTAATATATCAGTTATGGACATATGTAGGATCCCTCAACAAAAGGAATTTCTGATACAAGCTTTGAAATCAGTTGAAAACCCTACGAAAATCAATGAACAACAAAGAAATCTAACCCCCATAGATCTGGTGAATAAACCAACTGTGAATACCTGCTTGGAAGATAAGAAGGGAAAACCCTTTGTCCCACTGTTCCTTTTAACGTTTTAAGTTTTTAACAGGAACCTCCACAATTGTTTGGTAGATTCAAGAGCATCTCCCAACATTATGCCTTTGTCTATTTGCAAAAAACTAAATGCAGTTCCTCTCAAGAGTGATAAGCATGTGATACAACTAGACAAAACCTAGGTGAAGGTCATGGGAGAACTCAAAGATGTAATGATTAGAATAGAGATGCATCCTAAGTTTGTGCAAGTGATTGATATCATTATAGTAGACATCCCATAAGATTATGGATTATTGTTAAGCTGAGATTGGTCTAAGAAGTTAAATGAATACTTTAGTACAGACTGGGCACACCTTTGGCTACCGCTAAAGGGATACAAAAATATGATCAAAATCGATAGGGAAAGGTATTTGAAACATACTATCACTGACCTAGAAACCTTGAACGAACCCTCATCGATATATTTTCCTATGCTAGGCAATTATTCTTGTGATTCCTATTTCGGGAACTTCCCTCCTTTTTCATCTGATGTCCCTCTCACTCAAAATTCTGAAATTTTTTTTCAAGAGAAGTCATTGATATCGACGGAGGAAATCCTCTTCTGTCAAGAACCTGTGCTGGAAATCACGAAACAAAATATAGAAGAGAAACAAATTAATAAGAAAGAAGAAACGGATAACTTGCACTCACAAATTTGGACCATATACTTTGATGGATCTAAATCACACGAAGGATATGGGGTTGGGTGTATCCTTATTGATCCAAAGGGTAAATGTCATTTCCTATACTATAGACTAGCGTTCGAATGCACAAATAACACCGCCGAGTATGAAGCTCTAGTACAAGGGTTAAATAAAGCCATAGATTTAAACGTCAAAGAATTGAAGTTTTTCAGAGACTCGGAGATTATCGTTAGACAAGTAAGGAATTCTATACATTTCAATTCCCCGCACCTAAATAATTATTAATAGGAAGTGCATAGGTTAATAGAGCATTTTGAATCTTTCAATATAACAATGATCCCTAGAGAAAATAATATCCTTGCTGATTCCCTAGCCATAGCTGCTTCAAGGATGTCACCTTTATAAGATTACGAAGCCTCCTGGTTTACTGTGGAACTTCTCTACAAACCCTCGGTGCCTAACAACATTTCTAATTGGAACGTCTTTGAAGGAGACAAACAAATAATAAACTTCTGACCAACTAAGATAATTTCAAAGACCTAGCTATTGACAATGAAGTATTCCAGGAACAATTAATAAAAGTTGATCCTCGGATAGATCAACCAACCGACAGATCAAAGTCTCACACAATTCCAAAGGGAATATCCAATTTAGAAAACCTGTTTGACCTGAAAGAACAATTTAAGGGGCCCAAAAATGCAAAGCTAGTAAAGGATTCACCTTAACCATCTCACTTTGCAAATTTAACAGACGTCATCCTCTCTCACTCGCTCAAGGCATTCTGCCGAAATAAAATTGACTTCATCAAATGAGTGAACAATGGGAGAGGGTATAAAGATAACTCCGTTGGGGCTATGGATGATCGCTGGCAGTGGAGAAACACCGTAGCAAGTGATTAAAAGTAACTAAAGGCTTCATGCCAGTGAATACTTTACTAGATTTTGTCAAAAAAAGGCATGAGTTAGGGTTACTAGAAACGAAGGAGGAATAAAGGTGGAAACCCCCATAGATAGACCCAGAAGCATCAACAGAAGAATTTCAAATGCAAGGGTAAAAGAGGTTCTGATTTAAAACCAGTTAAGTTATCCACCTGATTTCGTATCAACCAAGCCTGAAGGAAGAACAGAGATTCAGCTTTTTCCTAGTAAGTCTCCATTTGTTGAGCACTCAACACACCCTACAAGTCCATGTCAAAGTTTACTTTTTGGGTACCACTTGATCTTTTTGCATTGTCTGATTCATATTCATTGTGGAAAATGTTGCATTTTCTTACCACTTCGAATCTCATTAAGTCTTAAAAGGTTTTCTTAAAAATATGAAAATACACGACTTAAAATATTTAACTTTTGAATAAGAATCAACAACTAAAACGTTTCACCTGATGCGTCCAATTTCGGAATCAGAAAGTTTTTTAAAGCGTGAAAGAAAATCACTCGAGAGAACTGAGGTTGCCCAACGTCGATCTCCGTCACTGTTGGCAGAAGGGAATTTTCCTTCGCAACAGGCATCACACAAGGATATCGCCGATGACCGACCCATTTGACATCGACAAAAGGCTAAAGGAGTAAGAGCTAATGAAGAAAGAAATGATATCGCCGATCACCGACTTCCTAAACGTTTATGATATCGGGGGTTTTTCGAGGACGATAACCCACAAGGAAACTATGTGATAGGTTTTTTTTTCTGAAAGCCGATCCCTGATACCTTTTTCGGCATCAGATGTCCCAAGTTAAGCTTAGAGCACTTGGCTTAAACAAAGTCTTGAGTCCGACCATTACCCATGAGCTGAGTTCCCGATATTCAGTACCATGTATCCCAAGTCAATGATGCCACGTCAACACCGTACAATGAAATCAATTGGCGTCAGAGGGTTTTTTAAAAAGGATATCAACGAAAATACAAAGAAACTCGGAGCAACACTAAGTATAAAATCAGGGCTAACTTACAAGAAAATTGGACAAGGAACCCAGTAGATACACACGCAAAGAGAAGAAACAATGCATTCAATGGCTATAACTAGAATCCTTTCGTCAAAGTTTTGAGAATTTATATTTTAGATTGTTGTCGAGATTAGGTTACATACAGTAGACACTGTCTACACCTTTTGGCCAACCAACCCTATTACATTAAGAACATGAAAATCTCCACAAAAAAGGGAAAACTATCAAAATTTTATGTCGCATCTAAGAATAAAAAATAGAGTTCACCAATCATGCCTCTTCTGCATGCAGACCTTCTTCTCGGTTGCTTCGCGCTTCCTGAGGTGCTTTCATTTTTTGTTCTTCCAACACTCTTTGCGCTTCGCGTCACTGGATGATCGTATCTTGTGCCTCCCGAAGCTGCATCTTGAACCAGTTTGCGTTCCTTTCACGACCTTGTGGTGCTGACACCTCAAGCGTCTTTGCCGCCAACTGCCATCATAGTTCTCTATTTTCCTGGTAGATTTCAGCTATGGTGAGTTGTTCCTTCTCCATATGCTGAATAGGGTCTCAAACGTTAGATCCTGAGGTTTATGTCCTCCTCGTTCTTCTCCCGCTTCCCCGAATTGTGGTTTCGGTCGGCCCGAACCAAATAACGTGCATTAGGAACTCCTTGCGCAACTGATCATGCACATGACTAAATCGGGATTTGGTTTTCCCCAACTTCCTTATTCTTTTTAGGCCTTCCCCTCCTCCATGTTATCTCCTATTGAGGAAGTGTACCTTCCAACCTGAGTCCTTCCAACTTAACTTCGTCCACTTCAGCCTCCACATGAGGTGATAGCATCGTTTCTGTGCGAAGGTAGGAATCTCCCTTTGAATCCTCAGGAAGACCCTCTACAAATAAGAATGAGTCCCTGGCATTTTGGGGCTCAGGCCTGGCGCTTTTGCTACCTCACAGGCCCCGTCTTGCATTTTGAGGAGTTCCCATGGTGCGACAATGTATCTACTTTATGTGTGGGTGACTTGAAAAAGAACTAAAGCATAGAATTTGATTGAACTGGGATCACGAGACGAATTAGCATTAGTACATAAGCTCGGCTGGTAAGAAGAACACATCCAGAACATTCATAATTTATAACCAAGCGGGTAGTGAGTCAAAATGTGCCAAGGAACACTGAATGCATGACGATGGGAGGTTTTAAAGAATTTTTGTGTCGCATCCGAACGATAGTATGATCCGAGGCATGTGAGATACAACCAATAGGAGGTGCAGAGGGTAGGTGGTATGATCACCTCAATTTCTTTTAATTCCCTAGCATCAATGATGAGTTGATGATGGTTGATGCACTGGTTGATGCGACTTATGTTTGAGAAACTTTCCTCGACCTTAGGCGCTTAACGACTTCCCTTATGACAGGATCCGACTCTTTTGGAACATACTCATACTTTCGGCACATGTTCGGCTCTGACATCCTTTCCTGACCCCAAAGGCCAACTGACCACTAGCGTGACTTCGACTCTCATGTTTTTTGTACCTAATATTTCATATGGTGGTGTGCAGATGTAACCCACCCTAACAGAAGAAAAATGACGATGCTAACGATGTAGGTAATTCAAAGGGTTGCAGAGAACATGTAATTATAAAAAAAAACAGGTTTAGCAAGATTTACAGGTATGCACCGGTATAGATTCTTCACGCTTACGTTTTTTACATATATTTTGCTGAGTATTGTTCTATAAGCAATTTCTAAACGATTTTAATTTCGATTGCAGGAAATATCCCTCTGACTATTGAGAAAAATTATCTTCGTAACTTTGTCAAGGAATCCGAGAGAAATGGGGTCTAAATATCAACAAGGCGATGAAGGATATCGGACTCCCCGAGTTTGAAAAACCTGACGACTTCCACGACTTTTGCAACATAGTCGAATCACACACCAATCAAGATTCGTTATGGGTCGAAGAGCTAGTGAAGGTGACTGACACAACGCTAGGACATATGCAACAATTTATGGAACACCCGATAAGAGCTTGAGTTGTGCTTCAGCAGTTAAGTGCTAGTCTGGTCAAGTATTGGGTGCATGTGGTGGAGATCAGAGTAGTTTACACAACCTCGATGGAACAACACAGGTTCCCATACACCAACACCTATGAGTAGCTATTCATTAGTTGGTAGGAATATGATAAAAGTCACCCTTTCAAAGTGATATCTTGAGATGACTGTTGGAAAACTGTTAGGAAAGAATGCCACGTGGCAAATTTTGTTCTACTTATTATTTTTAGTGTAATTTTATGTTATAAATAAGAGCATCGACCAATTAGTTATGGGTCTATGGTTGTTGTAAGAAAATCTCTTTTCTGGTTTGTTAAGAATTATTTTGGAGCTACCCTTAATTGAGAAGTCCTTTTGGACTAGAGACAAGTTACTTTTTCATCAAATGCATGTGTGATTGGACGTGGAGAAGAACTATTTCCTATCTTGTTTCATGAATGGATGTTGTAATGAGTAAGAGCTATTAAATCTTTTGTTAAGTTATCTGATGCAATGTTTTATAGTTATTTGCTTTAATAATGAAGATGAATCATGGTGTTATTATGTGATGGATGATTAGAGTAGGTGAATTATTTTTCTTTCCCTTATCTTATCGCATATGTGTTTTCTTTCTGATAATTATTATCTCAGACAGTAATTGGATGCTCACACGGTTAACATATTAGTACTAGGCCTGTGGTATAGAATTGTTGTCTTCATGCTCGAGTAGCAGGTTATCCCAAGCTCAACCTCTTCTCCAGTATTTAGAATCTTTTCCCATTTTGTTTCCAAGTTGGTTTATACTGGCTTACAATCTTATATCGGTCCCACCTAAAATAAAATACAAAAAGAGAAAGTCCAAACTGAAGGAGACGCCTTCATAAGAAAACGTAAATCCCATCGATTAATTGGCCAAATCGCAAGATCTGGAGAACCATTCCACCATTAAATGTTGCAGAGTCTAATTGGGCCTTGGTGGTAGGTTTGGTTCCTACTGTTGAACTAAAGGGATCTAGGACCCATCAACACCCCCCGGAGATGTAATCCTCCATAAAGGCTGTGTGTTGTTCGAACCTTATTTGACCCAGGGTACCTACAGAATAACCTCTGCAAGTAACCTACGTGTCACCTAAGTCAAGAAATTAAGAAACCAATGTATAACCGATGCACATGCGAGCAGTCGTAAGTTAGGTCCACCATATTGGCAGGTTAGCAAAGCTTGAAACCTTGAAAGTACCACCTGTCATGGAGGTAAAGGCATTAGCAAGATCCCCAGATACGAATAGCTCCCCAAAAATATCTTTGACGCTAAGAAGGTATCGAGGGGATATCCCTTCAAACAACCTCACGTGACCTCATGATTAACTCCAATGTGAGTGGAGCCTCCTGATATTACCAATTATACAATGGATTTCTCCACTCCCTTTGTCAAACACATATGCTGATTTAATTGCCTTGGAGAAGTTTACTCACACAATCCTATTCCAAGGCACTAAATCCTAAGCTAGTTTGTGCACCCTAGAAAGTAAAATTGTGACTAATCAATTTAGAATTATAGCGTTACTTTTGATGGTCGTGTTTACTCAAAAAGGTATGGTAGTGAAACTCATGATGTTATGACTCAACAAGTAAAGTAAATATGAATACAATGCAAAGTCCTAACTTCAATTTTCAATGAATGATATACTTCTAATAACAAATGCAATTTTCAATTTCAACTTTGTAATTCTGAAGTAAAAATGCAATCTTTCTTTACATGCACTAAGCTAATGACAAAGACTCAAAAGATAAAAAATGCCAAGTAATGCAAAATGCCTAATATTTTTGTATTTTAATTATAAGAAAAACGAAAATGCATGGAATGAACAACAACTTGATATATAAAAATCTATTGTGTATAGAAAGAGATAACTCAAGAAGAATACCAAGGAGCGAAACACCCAGTCCAATGTACAAGGACAATCAAAATGAAAAGGTGATGGGAAAGACTTTGCCCAAAAATTCAACTTGAAACAGGTTTCCTGTCATCCCACTGACACTTAACAGTCACTACAAAGACCCAAGAAGACTCAACAAACATCAAATCCCACCCAACAACCACCAAACCCAAAAAACAAGCAAATAAGGCTGATGTACGCGATTGTTCAAGGAAACATAGCGTATGTATGCAGCTTGCAGAGGGACAGATCATGTATATACGTGATTGTCAAGTAAAAAACAATGTATATGTTTTAAAAACAAAGCCAGGCAAGGGAGAAGGATGAACAAATCAGACCCAGAGTGAACAGAGGCTAACAACAAATGATATGACAAGAAATGAAATAGGAATGAGAGTAATCGAAGGAGAAAAAGACTCCAAACCCTAAGAAAGAAGATTCAATCCCCAGTATGGTTAGCAATTCTGTTATGAGAAAAATATCTCTATGGCTAGGGTAAACCAAAACAGATGAAAATGATTGCAGAAATCAACTCTATTCTCAAGTATGCTATATAAATGAATATGCTAGCAAGACAATATAAAAGGCCTACCTCGTCCAGACATTCGATGAAGTCCACCATTGACCACTTGACCCAAAGCCATATACCTGCAACTAGTCCTCAACAACCAAGCAAAGAAAGCATATGGTGATAGTAAATGATGTTAGCACATTCAATAGCATAATCCATTAATAAACATGACAAATATGCCCATGGAATAGTAATTCAAATATTTGCAAGATATCAATTGGACGGGAAAAGAGTATTTCTATTAATATATGATCAACATAAGTGCAAATGTTACAGACTTCTGTGTCGGCATGGTTCAGAACCGAGAAACTAAGTTCTTTCCAGTTGGTCCTCCACCACTTCAATCCTCCACCAAACACAAGCTCAAAGAAGAGAGACAATGAAGTTCTCAATGAAATAAGGGAAGAGCTTGGGGGCTGAACACTATGTTCAGACTTAAAGGAAAAAGGGATGTAGACTCAATATGAAGTAAATAATTTCTCTAGAGTAACTTTTGTCTCAAAGTTGAATTCTTTCTCCTCTTTTCCATATCTCGGAATTGGCCTGTTTATAGCCTTCAAATGGAACTGAAGGTCCGAGTCAGAATGTTTCTAGTATATGGAAGGCCAAGTATCATAGATCTTCTATCGTGACATGGAAACCCGACACTAATTTTCAGTTTTGGGAACAAATCCCGATGTATGCAGGCTGTAGTGGTGCAACCTACGTATACGCATGTTGTATAGTAGGCAAGGTGCGTACATGTGGAAAAATATGTATTTTTATCTCTGGGATTTACAATCATGGATGATAAGTTTGCATAGGGAAATGGAAAAAGGCCTTCTATGCAAGATTGCATAGTGTGAGGAAAATCTTGCTATAACACAGATGGTTGAGTTGGGGATGAGATATCTACATCAACCAATAGTGGCGTATGTCCTACGACATCAATGCTTTCAAGGATGAGGTACTATGTGATGTTGCCCCACTTGAATTTTGTGATGTTCATTTAGGAAAACCATATATATGGAAACATCTCGCTATCAATGAGTTTCGGCCTCGCAGTGTGTGGGGATAAATATATGCAATATTAATTCCCACATTAAATTATCAACTGGTGCTCATAAGCTTCGAGGTGCAAGAACAAGAAATGTAAGATTGGAGCCTAGTCTAGCTTAATATAAAGCCGAAAAAGCAATCTTCAAACCCACACTGCAGAATTAAATGTAAACCATGGGAGATAAACACTAAGGATTCATCACTGGGACATAGGAATAACTTAGTGCTGTAAGGCTTAGATCACAGTATTTCATGCACTCAGGTGATGTTCATGTGATTAATCATGCGTAGTTGACTTAAGTCTTCCGTCCTTCAATGGATTCCTCTAGTGGTTAGCTAAGCTATAGGAAAACCAAGTTGAGGCAAACTAACTAAAGGGAAAAACAATAAAAAAAATGGAAAATGAAATCTAAATTCAAACCATGCAATTGCGATGTTCCTCAAAGCTTTTTTGTTTGTGTAAATAAAAGTATTACTATATTAGAAGCTTCCAAAAAAACCAAGTCAACATTGCCAAGTCATACAGGCCGCAGTTACTGGACTGCCCCATCACGAAGGAAACCAGTCCAGCCAGCCCGTTAGAGTTGGGCTATTAAGCCATAAGCAAAATAAAGAGAACATAACTTGTCTGTTGCATTCCTATAGGACCTAGACATTGAGACACTTGGAAACTAAGCAAAGTAAGCCTAGACACCTGGCTTGTAGGTCGGCCAAGTGGCTGGAGGATCCATGGGTTCATGCTCATAGTGCCCAGTCTCATCTTTCTCCTGAGTGCGCATAGCTGCAGTGGCACTGTCCTCCTGCATCGCCTCCTCCTTGCGCTTGCCTGGTGTGCTCATCTCAGGATGCAGGACTCCATCTCCCTCGACTCCGGGGTCTTCGTCTTTGGCCTCTGCGTCAGAATTTGGAAACAATGCATCGTGCAAGGATGCCAGAATTTGGAGACAGTCGGCCACCTTAATCTCCGTGACCTCCACCCGAAAGTGCAAGTCTGCAATCTCCTACCTCAGCTCAAATACCAGGGTGTATAGAGTGGCTAAGTTGTCCCGGAGTTGTGCTTTGTCAAAGGGAGCCGGGCTGCCTGTCGCTGGCGGACTGGATTTACTCTGAGAGGTTTGGCCATGGCCCAAGTTGCTGGCGGGAGGTTGGGAGGGTCCGGGGTCGGGGAGAAGCCGATGCAGAGTAATTGAAGAAGTTGGGATAATGGCCATGGAGCCAAAGTGCGGAGGCTGCAGATTTACAGGGGATGAAACTGTTTGAAGGCTGGGCTGAGAATCGTCGGAGGAAGTGTCTGGTGAGGAGAGAAAAGGACGTCGAGGCCTCCATGGCGCGCCTTGCCTTGGTTTGCCTCGTGGCCTCGGCATGGAGCAGTCGATAGGAAGTGCAGAGGGAGCGAAGGTCAAAGAGTAACAGGGGGGGAGGGGCTCTTGCTCGCACCAGGGGAAACAAGCAGGGTGACTGCCGAGCTTCGGCGGAATGAGCCCGAATAACATTACCGTCGCCATTATAGCCCAACACATTTGAATGTGCAGCGAAAGGACTCCTACGTAAATGCCCTTCATATCAGAATTTGATGCGATTAAATACAGGGTGGGGTGACGGGCCTTGGCACATGCTTGGCATGCGTGTCCATACCATGGCTCCCAGTACCCTCAACTGCCACTTGCCACGATACGCCTTGTGACACCCCATCCGGGGGATGTTCCTCAAAGCTTCACCCAAGAATAGAAAGTTAGTTTTTTTTTTTATGTACGAAATTGAATGTGCGGGTACAAGATTAATTTTGTTTAGGTGCATGAATGTGTCAGTACAAGATTTATGTACAAGAATGAAATTCCTTTGTATGGACATTCCATTTAACGTTGCATTCACACTTATATAACAATAACACTTAGCAATATTTAACAAAACTCTAATGAATAAAACAATGCATAACTACAACATAACAAACGATATAACAATTTAAACAAATATTATAACAATATTAACAAAACATTACAATCAACATAACAAATACACTTCTAAATAAACAATTAGAAAAACAATATAAACATGTAACAACACATTATTTCTATTAATGAAATATTATAAATTTATAACTAATAAACAATAAAAAAAATGTTATAACAAAACAATAACAATATATATAATAAACAAATTTTACACATGTATTAACAATCAAACATTATATATTATGCACATCTCAACAATTTAAATAACAATTAAGGAAGGAAAAAAACAACAAACAAATAATAATGTAATGCATACGGTGTAATGTAATGTATATAACAAAACAAACGATATAAAAGAAATCAACTATCAACTGCACAATACAAACCTTCGTAAAAACTTCAAACCTAAAACTTCAAAATAAAAATTCAAACCTATGTACAGATTCAACCAGGAATGGATATGTACAAAGCTAATTGTTGCATTAAAGGAATACGACGAGTGGCAGGTGAAATGAAATGTTAAATAATGGGACGCGTAAAGTGATATGTAGAGGCCACGACTTGCAAATGGACAGATTGTGAGGTTTTATGAATTGCAGAAGGGAATGAATGATATGAAATCTATGAGAGAATGAGGTGACAGACAAAGAAAAATCGCAAGATTGCAGGTGCTCTTTTTGAGGATTGATCTCATGAAATTATCAAATTAATATAATGGACATTGAAATTAAATGCATGCAAAAAGTAATCAAAACAACAATCTAATTAATAAATAAAAAACATAGAAATTAAACACACACACAAATCTAATTAGTAGAGATAAATAGGCAAATAGTTACCCAGGATTGAGGGAATATGACTTATAAATGAAGGTTTCACATGGTAGAAAATATGGCATATTTGGAGATCAACACTCCCCCAGGCCTGCTAGTTTTCATGTCCTTATGAAAACAAAGTACTTTCCCATTATATATTTAGATAGACCTCTATAACATTATTATTGTGAGTGTTGGTTCTTATGGAGTGACCTGATTTATCATATTGTCATAGAGTTGATTTCTTTTACAATAGATCAATGCAAATTGAGGACAAGCGATGGATGGGCTATGAAGGTGTTAGCACTCTGTAAATTTCTTCGATTAATAAAAAAATGACAGAGGTAACTATTTCAACCAAATTTAGGTTGGATTTTGACCCTTCCAACTAGAGAGGGATCTCTCGGGCATATAGTTATTTAAAACACTCAAAAGATTTAGAAATGTGCACATAGAGGTCAGATTCTACCATAGGGTAAAATTTAAAAGTGGCAAGACAAAACAGAAGAGTAGGGCCATTGGGAAATGGGCTCTATTCCTGAAGATGTATGTAGAGTTATAAGTTATGTTTTCCAGAGGGAACAAAGGCAAAATAGGTATGATGTTCAACCATATAAGTAATATGAGATGGTAGAGGAAAAGAAAGGAAAGATTCCTATCAACAAGAGGCGTCTAACAGAAGGAAAATCTCTTGGTTTAATATTAGAAGAAGAAACATGAAGGTTGGCTACTGAAAAAAAAGCACCAATAACGAGTGAATTCTGAACCGGGAACCAATAAACATATAACAAGTATAATCAATATGAGAAAGAGCACCATCAGGGTGTATTCTTTATCTCGCTTGAAGATTATCTATAGCATAAAACCACATTTATGAATATGAAATACAAGAAAACACACTGAACATCAACACCATGATGAATCCCGACTATCTAAGAAAACCTTATCTTCTTATATTAAAATTCATAAGAAATTTCAAAGTTCTCCTACTACAAGGGCAGACCCCTCTCCGGTAAGTCCAACCCTTTATTTATATTTTTAACAATATATATAAATAGGTTACATACGGGATCCAAAATAGATCATCTTCCCCAAGATTCCAAAAAGAGATATCGGTCACAGAGGGAGTAACATACCAAAACCGAAATCCTACCTTCTAGGGAACGTTATAAACAAAAAACTGACATATTTGATATTTTTAACCTGAATGCCACTTGTTTGCATTATCACAAAATTCCCTGAAATATACTTAATTTAGCTTGCAATTTATTTCAGGTTTTCAGTCTCTTCCTTTAAGGTGTGAAGCCAATCAGGCTAGATTTCTCCAGTACCTTTGACCATTTCAGCTTTAGTCTCCTTCTTCTGTCGCTTGTTTCTTTTATTATTTCCATCTTTCATGTAACATCCGTCTGCATATCCATTAATGATCAAATCCTTTATAATAGGATTTATTTTGATTTATTCATCTGATCCTGGTTCATTTACAGATTTTGTGTGAAATGTTGTTGCCAATATTTGCACAACAAGCCTTTCTTTCTTCTTAATTGATAGTTTCGTCACACTATTTGAATTTCCCGATTTGTTGAAGGCCGCTGGATATTTCTCATCGATTTCCTCTGGTTTGGTCAGAAACAGTAGCCTATTTCTCTCAATTGTACAAGAATTGGATGAATGGTTCATTTTGTTATTATCCCTCTTTGGAATAAAACGCCAATTACTCGAAATAGAGTAATTTCACCTGCAATTTGAGTAATAGCTGCCATCGAGTGCTAATCATGTGCTGCTGACAAAAGTCCTTACAGGGATAACAACTTATCACGTTCAACCATCAATTTCCAATGATGAATATTTAAATCAGTTATTTGGTGGTGCTCAATTGGCATCACTCGAATGAATAGTACCCAAACAAGTGTCTCGAGATGATTTGAATGACTGCCAATTTTCCTTTCCACATGTGACCTTTGTATTTAACACATTTAATGACATTTGACACGTGATTTCAGGGAGTGGTTGAGTGGTTTCTATTTCACCCGCTTTTCTCCCCGATATGCATCTGGAGGCACTACATGATCTCGAGACGAAACCATGGTATTCTTATCAGACCGCTTTCGAAAACTTAACCTCCGCGCCAGTTCTTGGCCGGATACGCTCCATGACCGTTGATCTGCGGTGCCCACGATTCGTGACCCATTAGGTCCCATCAACTTCACACTTCCGGTAGACTTAGCCCCATCCGCTAGATGTGGCTCCCTCCTCCAGTTTATCATACCTCTACACTGATTTAGCTTCTTGCTAAGTCCCAAGACTTGGATTCCATACAAAATTGTTATAGTGATAACATGGGTCCAACTGGGGATGCTATCCTCCCTACAAGGTAGAAAAGAACAATAGACCATGTGCCTTATCCATTGGATATTCTCTCACAATGGGTGTGTGCTATACCTTGACCTGTCACCAATGCCCGTTGAAAACCAAAGTCTACACATCGCTCTCACTTGGAGGCTGAAGGCTGGATATACTGCTAACATATAACTGAACACTTTATTTGGAGATCTAAACTTGAGAATGTTTGATCTACAAGATTATTCACACCTACCTACCCTAACTGCTGAAATGACCCTCCAATAAGGTGAAATCATAATGCCAATGCATCCATGCTAGCATTTTATCCATTGTTTTTTTACTTTGCACATGCTTGTTCCAAAGCCTGTTTATCAATAACCCATCCGTGAGGTTATATATGAATTCAAATCTCAAAATTTCAAATATATTGGGACTGATTTATGTTTCTAACAAAAATGCAAATGGATCTTTCAACACATGAACAAAATAAAAGTCATGCTTTACTTTTTCCGCCGCATTCTCTCTTTTGTGTGATTTAACCTGTTGATTGCCACTAGGAGGTTGAAAAAACTGCTAAGACTGCGGGAAATAACAATCTTCTAAATTAGAAGATAGTGCTGGCTAAAATGAAACAACTAGTAGAAAACAATCCATATCTAATACTGACGTTGATTGGCCATCATATTCATCTCTAAGCTTACAATCCATCATAACCTATAAATACTGATTGTTAAAATTCTCCATATAACACGCCACAGGGTCACAAAACATATGAGAAAATATTTCTTTTCGACGAACTAAAACAGAAGGAAAATCCATCTTCACAAGTGTTGGTTTTCTTTTCTCTTCCTATTAAGTCTTAGAACTACAATCTTCAAAGGAATCAAGTAAAAGAACTTCTTCTTTATGATCTTTCTGCATTTCTGATTGAATCATCAAATACACTGTTTTATTGCCTCCCTGAAACTCTATGTCATCTGTGTGTTCATTTTTCAAAGTCTCCTTAGATGGGGTCTTAGAGCCTTCATACATGTCCAAGCCACTTAGAATCCAAACAACTACATCATTCGTAGGGGAAGAAAGACAACTTTGAAACACTTTGTTTTGTTGGAAATCTAGTTGGATATCTTCATCGATTTTAGAAGAAGGAAAATGACTTTGAACAACATCATTTTTGCCAACTTTCTCTGTTTGCTCATGATTGGATCTTAACAATTCAAAGGAAGAGAAACATAATGTAAGATAGCTTTCATTTGCAAGTATATTGCTTTCTCCAAACTCAACATCATGCCTGGAGGGTTTCTGATCTGAAACATTATTGACATTTTTCTTGAGCACTTTGAAAGAAGCAAAACATAATGGCAAGGTTCTTACTTATGATTAAAAAATTTCTTCATTTCTGTCATATGCACATTTTTCAATTTCTTCAGATTGTTGAACACACTCATTTTCAGATTCATCTTTGACCAATGACTGCAATTCCTTGTCAAATTTTTCCAGTGAATCAGTGTGATTTGGCATCATCACACCTTCCTTTGCTCCAATGATGATCTTATCATTTTCTTTCAACAACTTAAATGAAGAAAATCATACAGGTAAATAATTTCCTTCAGTTGTTTCAGTACTTTCTTCTTTGTAACTGTGATATGTAGGTTGATGGATCTCACTACACTACCGAAAAGGAAAATTTTCAGATAGAGAACATGAAGTTGGTTGTTCTAGTAAGTAAACATCATAATCATCATCATATTCATCATATATAGGAAAATCTGCAACATCTGCAATGTCATCTAGCAAGAAAAAACTTGGAGCATCAACCTGTTTCTCAACAAGCTGATTTGCAAACTCATCTTCTTGTCTGTCTACAAATGAATATATGAAACAATCAAATCCATGCTTATCATGGGGTGGATCAGAATATACATAATTTCCCTCTCTTTGAAGAAGTCTGATATAATCTTTTGCAAAATCATTAACATTTAAAACTTCAAGAGGACCTATGATATCATCAATTTTATACTCAAGATTCCAATCATATGTTCTTTGTTCATATTCATTTTCATGTCCTGGAGCACCCAACCCCTCATTTCGAATATGTTCACATGCTTGGATATTGTGTTGAATCTCCTGAGCATCATTGAATATTTGTTGTAAGGTCTTAGGTATTCTTTCCATAAGGAGGAAAGACAAATTTGGATGAAGAGTAGTGATATACTGGAGCATGGAAGCAGCTTCAGTGGGTTGAATTTCTTTGGGAAAATCATGATAAATACTGGAAACAATTCTACTGAATGTGGAAATAGTTTCATTTCTTTTCCTTTTCAAGGCATAGAATTATGTAAGTTGTAGGTCCAGAGATTTCTTCTTACCCCAAAACTTCAAAAAAGCAGTTTTCAATTCTTCCCATGAGCTAATTGTCTCTGCCTGCAAATGTTTAAACCATTCTTTTGTATCTCCTTTCAAGGATTTAGAGAAATCCCTCATACAAACATCGGCATGGTCAATCTCAAACAAATCTATAAAATGGGTCAAACTCTTGGATGTGTTTTTCAACTGTGATGGCACCATGTTCCCCATCAAACACAAGTAGGTACTCATAGTGTTTTGGAGGAAAATCATGAAGGATGTGAGGTAATTTTAAAGGTTTTTATCTGTGCTTGGTCTTGGAGAGTGTTGGATCAAGTACAAGAGGTGAAATATCATCCTTGGTTTCATGAGGCTCATCAACTTGGTCATGGTTATCACATGGTTCAGATGGGAGATTTTGATCAAAATTAGTGATAAACTGAGGAGATATCTGTATAACTTTAAGAGGAGGATATACAATTTCAATATTATCATGATCATCATTTGCATGTAGCAGGTGAAGAAAAATTTGTTTAGCATGTTCAGGAAAGGACAAAAGGTAATTAATAACAAAAAATATAATTTCTTGGAAACAAATCAACTTTAGGTACTTGTTTTCTCCCGTGATGTCCTTTCATACCTCTATTAAGGGATATCATATTCCAATGGAGTTTCTGAATCGCATTTGAAGCTTGCGTGGAGTCACCAATAAAATCTTTAGGCTACTGAGTCTTTGGACAATGGAGTCACCATAAGAATTTTGAATTCTAGATTCTTGAAAATGGAGTTGCTAGGTGAATGATATATAACCTTTTTGTGTATGAATACTCTTCACCATTAGTACTTAGATATGAACTTTGTCATTTCTCCCAGGGAATATTTCACCTTCGGTACCCCGAAACGGTGCCAGAATGTTAGCACTCTGTAAATTTGTTCGGTTGATAAAACAAACGAGAGAGGAAAATATTTCAACCAACTTTAGGCTGGATTCTGGCGCTTCCAACCAAAGAGGGATCTCTCGGGCATATAGTTATTTAAAAAACTCAAAATATTTAGTAATGTGCACATAGAGGTCAGATTCTTCCACAGAGTAAAATTTAAAAGTGGCAGGACAAAACAGAAGAGCAAGGCCATTGGGCAATGGGGCCCATTCCTGAAGATGTATGTAGAGCTATAAGCTATGTATCCCAGAGGGAACATATGAAAAATAGGTATGATGTTCATCCATATAAGTAATATGAGATGGTAGAGGAAAAGAAAGGCAAGATTACTATCAACAAGAGACGTCTAACAGAAGGTGAATCTCTTCGTATAGTGTTAGAAGAAGAAACATGAAGGCCGACTAATGAAAACATAGCACCAATCATGAGTGAATTCTAAACTAGGAACCAATAAACATATAACAAGTATAACCAATATGAGAAAGAGAACCAGCAGGGTGGATTATTTATCTTGCTTGAAGATTATCTATAGTATAAAAATACATTTATGAATATGAAATTCAAGAAAACACACTGAACATCAACACCGTGATGAATCTCGGCTATCTAAGAAAACCTTATCTGCTTATATTAAAATTCATAAGAAATTTCAAAGTTCTCCTGCTACAAGGGCAGGCCTCTCTCCGGTAAGTCTATCCCTTCATTTATATTTTTAACAATATATATAGATAGGTTACATACGAGATCCAAAACGGATCATCTTCCCAAAAATTTCAAAAATAGATATCGGTCACAGAGGGAGTAACGTACGAAAACCGAACTCCTACTTTCTAGGGAACGTTATAAACTAAAAACTGACATAATTGATATTTTTACTCTGAATTCCACTTGTCTGCATTATCACAAAATTCCCTGAAATATACTTAATTTAGCTTGCAATTTATTTCATATTTTCAATCTCTTCCTTTAAGGTGTCAAGCCAATCATGCTGTCTTTCTCCAGTACCTTCGACCATTTAGGATTTAGTTTCCTTATTCCATCGCTTGTTTCTTTTACTCTTGACATCTTTCATGTAGCATCCGTCTGCATATCCATTAAAGATAAAATCCTTCATAATAGGATTTAGTCTGATTTCTTCATCGAATCCTGGTTCATCTGCAGATTTTGTGTGAAATTGTGTTGCCTGTATTTGCACAGAAAGCCTTTCTTTCTTCTTAATTGATAGTTTTGTCACACTATTTGAATTTCTCGGTTTGCTGAAGGCTGCTGGATCTTTCTCATCCATTTCCTCTGTTTTCCCTGAAACAGGAGCCTATTTCTCTTAAATGTACAAGAATTGGATGAATGGTTCATTTTGCGATTATCCCACTCTGGAATAAAATGTTAATTACCCAAAATAGAGTAATTTCACCTGTGTTTTGAGTAACAGTCGCCATCGAGTGCTAATCATGGGTTGCTGACAAAATTCCTTACAGGGATAATAGCTTATCACGTTCGACCATCAATTTCCAATGATGAGTCTTTAAATCGGTTATTTGGTGATGCTTACTTGGCATCGCATGGATGAATAGTATGCACACAAGTGTCTCGAAATGATTTGACGGACCGTCAATTTTCCTCTCCACATGCGACCTTTGGATTTAAAATAGTTAATGACATTTGACAAGTGATTTCGGGAAATGGTTCAGAGGTTTCTATTTCACCCTCTTTTCTCCCTGATATGCATCCCGAGGTGCCACGTGATCTCGAGATGAAACCATGGTATTCTTATCGGCCCTCTTTCGAAAACTTAACCTCTGCATTAGTTCTCAGCCCGATACGCTCCATGACCATTGATCTAAGGCACCCACGATCCATGACCCACCGGGTCCCATCAAATTCACACTTCCTCTAGACTTAACCCCATCCGCTAGATGTGGCTCCCTCCTTCAGTTTATCATAGCTCTACACCGATTTAGCTTCTTGCTAAGTCTCGAGACTTGCATACTTAAAACATTGTTATAGTAATAACAGAAGGGATGGTAGATGGTATGGTAATATGAATACAAACTTAGGTGTTTGTATAATCTGTGCTTTTATTTAATACCAATGTTTATTTGTGGTTTTTAGGCAACAATGAATTCATCCTTTTAATATGAATTATTTATGATATATATCTAAGGAGAAGACACTATAGATGTTGTGTTGTATTTATGTACCACAATATTTTGTTTTTCATTCTTATGGTCTTATCAGAGTATTATGCATTTTATTATGAATTGTGATGGAGAATGAATGATAATGGTTTACGAAAGATAAAATGTATGGAGTTGTTAATCATCAAGTTCCCTTAAAATTTTTAATGAATTAAAGAGTCTTAAACCAATTTTACCTCAAGTTTACCTTCACTTTAATGTGCACTGCAGGTTGATGAAGTGGAAGATGAATGGGAGTACTATAACGACCTTGCTTAAATAGATGTATAGGATTATTAATTATAATTAATTTAATAATTTAACTGTCCTAAAAGATTAGCTAAACAATAATTATTTCTTAAAATAACATTAACTAATTAATTATTATTAATTAGTTATTCATGATTGTCAATGATTAATTTAAGTATTAATTAA
>JZKD02S0990039.1:693923-708926 GCA_000966675.3 Picea glauca | reverse complement strand
CATCATCTTTAATTGAGCACCAACTCAATGTGAGGCTGCTACCTCTGTTTTACAAGCTGCAACTTGTTTGAGAGCACCAACTCTCTGGTTTCTCTAGCACCCACTAGAAGGAAGCGCCATCTCCCTTAATGTTCCAGCACCAACTATATGGAAGCACCAACTTCCAATTACACAGGCTCCAATCTGTATAACAAAGAACACTTGTTCTCCCTTGCACCACCCCACCACCCTGGTTTCTCTGGCTGCAACTAGATGGAAGCTACTACTCCCTGTGTTCAAGATCCCACTTGAACCTCTGAGGAAAAAAGTCCTCCCTAGAACCTCCCAACCACCCTGGAATATGAATGAATAAATAAACAACCAACTACACAGATAAATCAATTCTTACCACATCTTCTCTGTTCTGTAAATCTGGTCTTCTTCTAACTGTTCTGCAATTCTTCTCTTCCTTTGTCTGTTCTACAATTCTGCTCTACTTCAACTTGTTCTGTCATTCTACTCTACTTCAAGTCTTTTCCTCATATGTTACTCTTCTCTGAGTTTTATCTCACACTGTGCATATTTTTAGTCTCGCACTGTGCGTCCTATGATTTTCCCTTTCTTACAGTTTAATTCATTTTTCGTCCAGAAATACCAACCACGTACAGTCTGTATCTTTTTCTTTTATACACCACACCCACAACAGTTACCCTTTGAATCTTCTAAGACAAAAGAAAAACCGTCTAATCAATTGAAACGCCAACCGACCAGGAATCATGAATCAGTTTTGCTAACTGATTCATAACTGAAGAATTAAATGTGAGAGAGAACAGTAGCCCTCCGATCATATTCAAGTTTATCTGCACCATTGGATGAACTTTATTAATCTTTCCTTTAAATCAGGTTTTGGCATTTCAGCATTCCTGTGGCCAAGTGTCTCGACACTTCATATTGCGATCTCTGAAAATCTGATACAGAGATTTTCTACGCTAGCTCCTTCCTCTATATAACCAAGGTCATGACCAAGTGCTTGTGCATAAAGTGATTTTCGTAAATTCACATTTCGTGAATCTGGAGATGAGGCATCTCGACTCTCCAAGTCACGATCCCCAAAACCCTGAAATGGAGCTTATCTGAACTGACTCCTTCCCTTCTCGTGACCACCGGTGGTGACCATAGGCTGTGCCAAAAGGAAATTCATATTTCACGAGTTTATAAAATTCATTGAGTTTGATCGATGGTTGAAATCTCCATAGATCCAATGGTCCAAATCTTATCGCGATCTCGCATCTCGCGAGTTTCCACACCATGCTCCATTGACTCCAAGTTAGCAACTTGTCCTACGATTTGACGGTCCAGTTCTGATCTTAATTCAATGGCTCAGATCATATCACGATTTCACATCTCACGATTTCGGTAGTTATATTTCTTTCCTCTCCAAGGTTTGAGTCGTGAAACTCTGAAATGGAGTCGGATCAATGGTCCAGATCACACCTTGATCTGATGGTTGTGATTAAATCGTGATTTCGGTGGTTATATTTCTTGCTTCTCCAAGTCGCGAGTCACGAAACTCTAAAATGGAGTCAGATCAACTGTCCAGATCACACCTTGATCTGACGGCTATGATTAATTCACGATTTCGCATATTGCGATTTTGGTGGTTATATTTCTTTCCTCTCCAAGTCGCGATAGGCGAAGCTCCGAGATGGAGCTGGATCAACGGTCCAGAATAAACCTCGATCTGATGGCTGTGATTAAATCGTGATTTCACATATCGCGATTTTGGTGGTTATGTTTCTTACCTCTCCAAGTCGCGATAGGTGAAGCTCTGAGATGGAGCTCAGATCAATGGTCTAGAACAAACCTCGAAATGACAGCTAAGATTAAATCACGATTTCGCATATCGCTATTTCAAGAGGTTAGAGAACCCCATTCCTTTGACTTTCCAATCAACGACATGATGATCTTTCGCCATGGGTCCTGCCTGAAGATGGACGGTCCTCCTTCTTTCGATATTTTGTGAGCCCATTTCTCCTTGCACTTTAATGAATGTGTAGGTTCTTCATGATACAATGATGGTTGATTCTGGTGCTCAGATCTGACGCCTGAGATCTGTCCTCCTCTTCTATGCGTTCTTATTGTCTACTTATAGATCTGACAGTCCTCCTTCTTTCGGGAATTTTGAATGGGATCCAACGATAAAAAATGCTTCTTCTCCTGAGATTACTTTGTTCCTCTTACTTTGATCTTGGCATCGATGATTTGCCAACAATCCTCTGCACTATATCTTCTGAGCTTATTTGAATCTTCTCTGCAATGTCTTCTCATTATGCCCATCTATTATATACTTTATGTACTCATGCCATCTTCATTGTTGTACTTGCCATCAATGACAAGAAAATAAGCATGCGTTGTCTGTTGAATATTTGCCAACATTACAATCGTCCATGTGAAAGCAACGAAGAAGGTCACAAGCATACTTAGACTGGGAGAGAAAAATTCCTTCATTGGTTTGCAAAACTTGGAGGCCAAGGAAATAGTGAAAAAATCCTAAGTCTTTCGTTTCAAATTTCTTCTTAAGGCTGGTTTTCACATGGTTTAAAAGTTTTGAGTCACTACTAGTAAGGATAAGGTCATCAACATAAAGGACAAGGATTGGGAGATGGCTTCCTGCTTTCTTGGTATAGACATTAGGATCAGAATGGCATCTAGAGAATCCAGTGGCAATAAGAAAGCTATCCATTTTGGCATACCAAGCTCAGGGAGCTTGCTTGAGACCATAAAAAGATTTATTAAGGCGACAAACAAGGCTAGAGTCTTTCTGGACATAACTAGGAGGTTGTTCCATGTAGATTTCTTCTTGCAGATCTCCGTGCAAGAAGGCGGATTTAACATCCATCTGATGGACCTCCCATTTATGTGAGGCATCAAGGGCAAAAACAAGGTGGATGGAATTCATTTTGGCTACAGGGGCAAAGGTTTAACTATAGTCAATGCCTTCAACTTGGGAAAATCCTTTGACAACTAACCGAGCCTTGTCTCTTTCAACATTTCCATCTGAAGCATACTTAGTTCTATAGACCCATTTATAGCTGACAAGTTTTATTCCTTTTGGAAGAGGTACAAGATCCCAAGTATCGTTTTCCATTAAAGAACGATACTCTTCATTCATTTTTTTATCCCAATATGGATGACCTGAGGCTTCTGCAAATGTCTTTGGATCATGAGTTTTTGAAACTTGATCCAAAAGAGAAGAGGCTCACTGGAACTATGAACGTGTCCAATGCTGACCTGAAGGATCATTGATAAGATCACCAGTTGCTTCTCGTGTTGAACGGACCCATCTAGGAAGCGATGGAGTTGGTGTTGGTTTAGTTTCAAAGGACTCATCTGGAGGAGGGTGAGTAGGTGGAGGTGGATTTTCATCCTCATTTTCATCATCTGAAGAAGAAACCAGATCAGAAGAAGGCACAAATGCCGAAGAGGGCTCGCAGGCCGAAGAAGGCACAACCGCCAAATTAGGCTCGCAGGCCGAAGAAGGCACAACCGCCAAATTAGGCTCGCAGGCCAAGATATTTTCATCAAATTTAACATCTCTTCTAATAATAATTTCATTACAATGTGGTTGAAGAAGTCTATAACCTTTTACATCTTCAGAATAATCAACAAATATACACTTCTCACTTTTAGGCTGCAATGATTTCCTTTTCTCTTCAGGAATGTGAACCGATGCTATACTGCCAAATACATGGAAGTGACTTACATCTGGTTTGATTTTAGTCCAAGCTTATTCCAGTGTTATATTTTTAAGAGCCTTTGTGGGAGTGTGATTTAATATGTAATTTGCATATTTGATGGCTTCCACCCAATACTTTAGACTTAATCCCTTATATTGGATCATACAATTAGCCATTTCTTTTAATGTGCGATTCTTTCTCTCAGCAACACCATTTTGTTGTGGTGTATATGGAACAATGTGTTGCATTTGGATTCCCTGTGTAGTGAAGTAACTTGTAAAATTATTGTTCACATATTCGCCTCCATTATATGTTCTTATCCTTTGAATTTGATGTCCAGATTTCTTTTCTACAAGGGCCTTGTAGGCCAAAAACTTGTCAAAAACTTTGGTCTTAAGTTTTAAGAAGTAAACCCAAGCACGTCTTGAAAAGTCATCAATGAAAGTTAAGAAATACTTGCACTCAGAAAAGGAAGGATAAGAGAGTGGACCGCACAAATCACTATGAAAAGTTGCAAAGGACCCGAGGTGTGCCAAGAGGCACGTTTGTCAAAACTGTCTTGATGATGTTTGCCGAGAATACAACTGGCATAAACACCATCTTTGCATGAAACAAGAGGAAGACCAGTCACCATCTATTGATTACATAGTTGCTGCAATGAACGATAGTTTAGATGACCAAACCACTCATGCCAAAGATTTATCAAGTCATCGCTATGAGCAACAAAAACTGATGAAAAAGATGATGACCCAAAGTTGTCAAACTTGTATGACCTGGTAATATCATTAGTAGTTCCAGTTGCAAGAACATGCTTAGGATATTTTAGATCCTTGATTAAAACATGGTGAGGTGAAAACTCTACGGTTTTACCATCACCTGAATGAGTGATTTGATATACTGATAGAAGGTTACAAGAGAGACTTGGAACACATATAACATCATTGAAATGACCATTTTCTACTTGAACTATTCCATATCCTTCAACACTAAGACATCTATCATCACCAACAAATATTTTCTTGGTGTTACATTCATTTAGAGTATAAAATATGTCTCTATCCTTAGCCATATGATAAGATGCTCCAGAATCAATAAGCCACTCATTAGATGTGGAAGTAAAAGGTGTATTAAAGGAGAAACCAGAAGTTGAAAGTGCATGTCCATGAGAAGAAGAAGAAGAATTAGAATCAATACAGATGTTGTGCTTCTTCATCGTTGCTTCTAAGGCTGCCATCTTCTTGAAACATTTGGACTCATCATGACCATCTTTATAAAAAAAGTTGCAATGTTTGTCAGTATTCTTATTTTTATAGTTTGCTCCTTTGTCTCCATGAGGAGCGGACGCTGTCTAAGTGGGTTTGGGACCCTTATATTGCTTGTTGTGGTGGTGAGGATGTTGCTTCTTGGGATTCTTGGGTTTATCTTTCTGATGGTGAACTAAGGCTTTATTGGAGGTACCTGGAGTGCTCATCACTCCAAGTTGTACTAGATTATCTTTCTCTCTAATCAAATCATCACAAAATTTCTCAAGAGTGGGTTTTACATAAGCTTCCCCTAGAGCCTCTTGCATGGCATAAAAGGTAGATACAAACACAAAATATGCACTACCTAGCTTAGAAAGAATAAGATTGATGCAACGATCTTCGTCTATCTTTATCTTACATTCTTCACATAAAGTTCTGAGAGTTTTAAACTTAGATAGATAGTCTTCAATGAAAGAAAAATCACTTGGACTTAAAGTTAGCATTTGATTTTCTAACTGTTGTGCTCGAATAATATTGTGTTTACCAAACACAAATTCAATATTTTCCCAAACTTTTTTGGGTTTATCAATTGTTTGAAGGCAAAACCTTAAATCAGGAGAGATGGACATTCTGATTAATCCACGTGCTTTTTCATTCCTATAATCCCATTTGTCTTTCTTATCAACATCAGTGGGTGTTGTTTCCTTTCCCAAGGTAATACGGTACAAGCCTTTACTTCTTAATAAATCCTCCATATGGGATTTCCATTGGAAGTAGTTGGTGGTGGTAAGTAAGAGATTACTTGTAGAAGCCATATTAAATATGTAGATAATATAGATTTAAAAATTGAAATTGATGATCTGAATGGAAAGAGCTCGAAAAGTTGTGCAGTTTAAAAAACAACGGCACTGAAAACGGACTTCGGATGTGAGAGTTATGCCCTTTTAAAAAAAGGCATAAACAGTAACCAAGGGACCACATGGTAGTGTAAGTTGCTTTATGAAGTGACCCACTTTTATAAAGAGAAGTGGGGATCACTTTTACAAAGAAAATCTGCATGCAAAATAGATAACTCTAAAATAAAATATTAAAGCTACTTATAGTGATTCACTTTTATACTTGAAGTTGTTTTGTAATGTTTAGAAGGAGTATTGGGGGTGTTGTTGTTGAATATGGCCTTGGAGAGCATCATTGTGGAAGACGGCCTTGAAGAGCGTGCTAAAAAAAACTCTTTTCACATAAGAAAAAAATTTCGCTTCTCGATGACAACAAGGGTTAGATCTTGGTTAGCTTACCCGGATGATGCACCTTTTCCTATCTGTTTCTGATTTACCGAGATCACACAAAGCACGGGGAAAAGAGAATACGCAGATATAAAAGAGTAGCAACCCAGAAATAAATAATACAAAACCAAAATAAAATGAAAACACTACTTTGCAAAAATTTTAAAAATGTGTATTCAAACTTTATACCTCCGGATCTGACTGTAATGGCCATATCTTGGGCAAACATAAACATTTTTGAGTGAAACAAAAAGTGTTCCTTAATGAAACGACTGCTCCGGATGTAATGGAATAGTCCTCTTAGCCCATAAATGTATGGAAATGACATAAAATGGAGATGAGGCAACTCAGATTAATGATCTCGATCTACAACAGGAGCAGGTCTTCAAACAGGCTCTGATACCATGTTCGACAACACAGGTATTCCAACAAAGGATGAACACCTTCAGTAACCACTCAAATAACTAGATCAAAGATCAACACATCGATGTTTTCACGTGGTAAAATCCCTACGGGGAAACATCCACGGCCCCAGCCAACGCGACCACTTGGAGCAGTTTATTAATGCAAGAAAAAGATTACAGAGATATTTTACAATAGAGTTTCTCACAATCGATCATCGGAAAATGACCCTCCATGCTCTTTAAATAGAGATCATGGACCAATTGGGTGTTAAGCCATAGATCAATGGTCGTTAAGATCGAGGAGAGTATGAACCGTCAGATCACTCTATGTCGGGAACATATCATGACCGTCAGATTTCCTAACTACAAATGCACACTAATTCATACTAAAGAAACACACTAAGAAACACACTTTTACCTAACGGCACATTAGACCAAGTAGATCTTAACTAACTCCTAAGTGTCTAAATATCCTAACATTTATGAATTGTAGAAGGCGATGAATGATCTGAAATCAATGAGAGAACGAAGTGACAGACAAAGAAAAATCGCAAGATTGTAGGTGCTATTTTTGAGGATTCATCTCATGAAATTATCAAATTAATATAATGCACATTGAAATTAAACGAACACAAAAATTAATCAAAACAACAATCTAATTAATAAATAAGAAAACCCAGAAATTAAACACACACACAAATCTAATTAGCAGGGATAAAGAGGCAAATAGTTACCTAGGATTGAGGGGCCCTTCCCAACCTGACTAACACTGTCGAGAAAACTACTAGATCACAGTTTTTTCATGCCAAAACCAATTATCAAGAATACCAACCTATCATCGTATTGAAATAAATCTCAAAATTACATTATTCTGAGATGGTTCTCATATAATAATTTTTACAAAGAATAATCAACATGTTAATGATCTCTCTATTACAATCAATCAAATATCTCTTTCTCCACACCATGATTTATAGATGCCAATCTCATGAAGATAAGATAGGATCAGATTGAAACAACCTTGAACAACTTGCATGAAATCTGGAAAATGCACCAATTTAGGTTTTTTCAAATATGGAGGTGACAATCATTTCTCCAAAGTTGGCGTTGAAGACCCCATGCGATCTCCCAATCCCTTACAATTTGCACAAAAATATTTCTAGGTTTTGTAGCCAACTGGGTTTTGTAAAACCCCATTTGGCAGTTTTTCTATATCTACTCCCAATTGAACGAAAACTGAGGTGCAAAATGCCCATTCCAACTAATTTTTTGCTAAAAATTTAGGTTTGCCAACTTTTGAAATATTTGATTTTCTTGGAATCTGTGCATCCAAATCAAAACCTATTTCTATGGGAGGTATATAACATCATTATCCAAAAACCATTTTGTCCATTTGTCATTTGGAGGTGTGCACATGTGTCAAAAATTGATTTCATGGTCAAGCAGGTACCAAATTGATGCAGAATTCCCCCCCTTTACTCAATGCTTCACAATTTGATTGATATAGCTTTCACATGGATGAAAATAGCATAGAAGTCCAACCTTTCTTTGACTTGAACCAATCAATAGTTTAGGTGATATGGTCATGCATGGCCAAAATAATAGAAAGCATAGCTACAAGTTATTGTAATCACTGATTCGATTGGTTCATGTAGTGAATTCTTGTAGTGTATTATCCCCATTGCACACATGTGCATGAGGAAAAATCACGTTCCACCTTAATCAAAATGATAATTTAATCAAACCATAGTTTTACCAATATGCCACAAACTCATGTAGTGATTTGGAAACCACATTATGTTGATGTCGTACTCTCTGTGTTTGATTAGCAAATGGAAAGCGGATATATGTAGATGCTAGAGTTGGTACATGATGATTGTAGAATGTTATAACAATATAACAATTTAAACAAATATTATAAAAATATTAACAAAACATTACAATCAACATAACAAATACACTTCTAAATAAATGATTAGCAAAACAATATAAACATGTAACAACACATTATTTCTATGAATGAACTATTATAAATTTATAAGGAATAAACAATAAAAAAAGAGAGGGTTATAAAAAAACAATATATATAATAAACAAATTTTACACATGCATTAACAATCAAACATTATATATAAAATAAATAAGCTATCAACTGCACATTACAAACCTTTGTAAAAAATTCAAACCTAAAACTTCAAACCTATGTACGGATTCAACCAGGAATGGATATGTACAAAGCTAATTGTAGCATTAAAGGAATACGATGAGTGGAAGGTTAAATGAAACGTTGAAGAATGGGACGTGTAAAGTGATATGCAAAGGCCACAAGTTGCAAATAGACAGATCGTGAGGTTTTATGAATTGTTGTTAAGTACCTATACCAGATCTGCAAATATAATTCAATAATACCAAGAATAAACCATAAACCATTCACCATAACATGGACACAAGAAATAGAGAAAACCCTTGAGGTAGGGTAACACCATATATTAATTCTTATGGAAGGATAAAACTCCTCAAGCAATCCTTCCTTGTACAATCACAATATTCTTCACTATATTTCATTACATTGCCTACACTTCTTTATATAGCTTTCCCTATCTCCTAGGAACCTTCTAAAGAGCCTTCTCACATTTATTACATCCAACTACCATAGTGGGCCTTTATTAATATAGTGTACCTAGTCCACCTTACATTGAATGACTACGTTCCCATATATTAAATGACTTCCACTAATAACACATAACTACATTCCCATTGGGTACCTCCCTAGGTACCCCATATTACCTCCCTAGGTATACTACATTCCATCCCCCTTCACATGTTTCATCCTCGAAACATGAGAAGAAACCATACAATATGACCAGCTAAGAAATGTAGCCAACTGGTACCAAGTACGACCATCCATCCATCCCAATGGAATTCGAACATGATGTCTATATGCTACCTTTCCATCCTTATCTTTCTCTGCATCATGTAGGGGTTTCCATGGGATTGTTTCTGTGGCTTGAGCTCTTCCCGTATTGCCGGTAGTCCTCCATGCACCTCTTGATCGGTTTCTTGTCTGGTGCCCTGCTGGTGCATAAATGTGTTGATGCACATGCCCTTGCCTTGATGACTTTTGTGTCTCTATATTATGTGGATGACGATATACAACAACTATAGGAATTTGTTCTTTTTTCTTCAAATCTACAACACTTTGTGCCTTTGAGTCAATGACCTCTTTAACTTCATGATTATGTCCTTCTTGTAGTTTTTCTTCATCTCCTTTTGTAGACTCTACCTCTGATTCAACTTTAGACTGGGCAATAACTTCTTTGCTAGCTTCCATGGGTCCATCTTTCTTACTAAGAGACACATCCTGCAATGTGATTTTCTTTTTCTTGTACCACAACTTTAAAAACTTCTTTTGCACATTAATATTAATGGTACCCACTGATTCTATCCAAGGATATCCCAAAACAATATCCACTTCATCCATATCCATAGCATAAAAATCTGAACGCAACACATATTTATCCATGGTAATCTTCAAATCTTTAAAAATTTGAACATTTTCACCCTCAACCTTTGTGCTTTGAATATTCTTTATTGGAACTTGCTATCTATTAACCAACCGAACATTGATAAAATTATGCATGCAACTAGGGTCAATAGAAAAAATGATATTTTCTTTATGAATACAACCATGAACCTGTAATATAGATTTTTCAAATGAAAATAAACTCTTGGTTCTCTCTTTATCCTTATTTTCTCCATGAGACCACTTGTCTAACAATATTTTTTCAAATTCTCAATTGGAGAGTGTCATCATCTACTTATAATCAAGCGATTTCCACCAAATGGCAGCATCACCTTGCAATTTGAGATCTACCCAATGGGGCCAATTCTCTTCCCATGCTGACTTTATTTCTTTAATGAATAATTCAATACTACGGCCATCAAATTTCCCTGTAAAATACATCTTGCTATGAAAAATCCACAAAAATAGAACAATAAGTTACAATAGAAAATCACAGCTTTTTCCGGAAAAACCTTGAAAACCTGCTGAATTTAAAATGCTCATAACTTTACTTCCCGAACTCCATTTCGACTGATTGTTTTTTTGAAATTGGGTATTTTTCCGAGAGGAATTCAGATACCCAATTTTTTTTTATGAAAATTTAGCTCGTAAAGATTCATATATGAACCTGAAGTGCGCTGCCCTCTTTTTCTTTCCTAGAAAAAGTTCTGCAAAAAGAGAAAACAAATCTTCCCTTCTTTGTCCAAGGAAAGTGCTATGATACCACTTGTTAAGAACCTAAATAGATCTACAAATATAATCACCACAAATACTGAATACAAAATAGATCCATAGAGAAAGATAGAAGAAACCACACTTTATGATTACCAAACCCTTGAGGTAGGGTAACACCATATATTAATCCTTATGGAAGGATAAAACTCCTCAAGCAATCCTTGCTTGTACAATCACAATATTCTTCACTATATTTCATTACATTGCCTACACTTATTTATATAGCTTTCCTTATCTCCTAGGAAACTTCTAGAGAGCCTTCTCACATTTAATACATCCAACTACCATAGTGGGCCTTTATTAATATAGTGGACTTAGTCCACCTTACATTGAATGACCACATTCCCATATATTAAATGACTTCCACTATTAACACATAACTACATTCCCATTGGGTACCTCCCTAGGTACCCCATATTACCTCCCTAGGTATACTAGAATTGCAGAAGGCGATGAATGATCTGAAATATGTGAGAGAACAAAGTTACAAACAAAGAAAAATCGCAAGATTGCAGGTGCTCGTTTTGAGGATTGATCTCATGAAATTATCAAATTAATATAATGCACATTAAAATTAAATGCACACAAAAATTAATCAAAACAATAATCTAATTAATAAATAAAAAACATAGAATTTAAAAGCACACACAAATCTAATTAGCAGAGATAAAGAGGAAGATAGTTACCTAGGATTGAGGGAATATGACTTATAAATGAAGGTTTCACATGGTAGAAAATATGGCATATTTGGAGATCAACACTCCCCCACGCCTGCTAGTTTGCATGTCATTATGAAAACAAAGTACTTTCCCATTATATATTTAGATAGACCTCTATGACATTATTATTGTGAGTGTTGGTTCTTACGGAGTGACCTGATTTATCATATTGTCATAGAGTTGATTTCTTTTACAATAGAGCAATGCAAATTGAGGACAAGCGATGGATGGGCTATGAAGGGATGGTGGATAGTATGGTAATATGAATACAGACTTAGGTGTTTGTATACTCTATGCTTTTCTTTAAGACCAATGTTTATTTGTGGTTTTTAGGCAACAATGACTTCATCCTTTTTAATGTGAATTATTTATGATATATATCTAAGGAGAAGACACTATAGATGTTGTGTTGTATTTATGTACCACAATATTTTGTTTTTCATTCTTATGGTCTTATCAAAGTATCATGAATTTTATTATGAACTGTGGACGAAGAATGAATTATAATGGTTTACGAAAGATAAAATGTATGGAGTGGTTAATCATCAAGTTCCCTTAAACTTTTTAATGAATCAAAGAGTCTTAAACCAATTTTACCGCAAGTTTACCTTCACTTTAATGTGCACTGCAGGTTGATGAAGTTGAAGATGAATGGGAGTACATGTTGAATGAAACTGAATATTAAGCCGAGCAAGACTGAGAGATGCTAGATATCTAGGAGAGAGCTGATGAATGTTGATCTACTGAGATTCCTTATGTCTCTCTCTCCTCTCTCTCCCCCATGCCTGCTCGTTTACATGTCCTCATGCAAACTCTTATTAGCACAAAACATTTTTTGCAAGATGAAAGAGGACTATGTGGAACCAGTGCATGTTGACTGAAGGAGGGAAATGAAGTATGCCAAAGATAAGAGATTCTGAAAATATCCTGCAAAAAGTACCCTCGAAAAAGATTTAAATTTTTGTACTGTTGGTACATGAACCTACTAGTTTCCGTACCAGCAGTACCAAAATAAAAAAATATAAAAGAACTAAACCAATATTGTTATTATGAGAGAAGAAATAAACATTGATGTCATGCTTCAAGAAACAACCAAAACTTAAACTTTATTCATGCTTACAAATTTGGAAATGAAATTTATTTTAAAATATTACAAGCATAAAAGAAATTCCTAAATTACTTATTACATATGATTTCATCAATAATTAACAATTTTATTCTCAAGAAACCATGTAAATTATGATGGGGGATTTTTCCTCTCATCCTTAAATAGAAAAACATGAGGAGATAAGTGGTCTTTAATAAATGAGAAACCGATAAGAAATCAGTCACCCCCGTTTAATTTCTCAGAGAATTTCTATCATTCAAGTGATATTGATAAAGTTCGTGTTTGAGTTTATTAGACTCCTACACTTATGTGTCCCACTTCCAGGACAATGACATCCTAGGTATGAATTACGGGGTCTTAAGACCATATTACGAACATTCGCAAATGGAAATTAGATGAGATTCATTAGCCTTTTGTTCAACCATGCATGTTTCTTCTTAAGGATTTACACAGGTATATTATTCATAGGAACAAATATAGATTAGGCATAATAAAAGACATCAAAGTCAAAATCCATTGCCAACAAGCCTATTCAATGCTCCAATGGGGTAATTTTGACATCTAAGAAATATCCTTCCCAGGAAGAATGCCCATTTCCAACGAGCCTATTCAATACCCTGATGGGTTTGCCTAGTTATACCAAAGGTCGGTACCTGCTGCCAGCAGACTTGTTCAGTATCCCCACGGGTTAGCCTCTTACACCCATTTTCCAGCAAAGGCTCTTGTCACAATATTTACCCTTAAGATAAAATTTATAGATTGCTTTCACATGGGTGAATGGGGAAGCATCTTTGAAAACCTTTTGTATAGGATGGGATGGTATTGGGTTGGAAGATATTTTATATATTGCCCATAAAAGATTTATCTTATGAAAAATAGAATTATCTATTGATATTATTCGATAGACATATCATGGTCACACTTACTTAATGTGGTGGATGAGGCCATGAGAGAATGACCTAAAGGTTCCTCTAGTCCCCAAGTTCATCTTCTCCATATAATATTGTGTTCCCTCAAAAGTAGAAGTGTCATTCACTCTCCTGCTACTATTTGATAAGAATTCTTGAATAACAAGTTCTGATATGAAACTAGGATGTACAAGTTACCTATGGGAATCGTTATGAAGACCTTAAAGATTTTGTAAATCCCCATAATATTTTAAAGATTAGGCTTATGAACAACTTTTATTATTAATAGTCAGAAATTTATATGTAATAATAAGAAGAAATATCCTAAGTTGTTTTGGTTTTTGATGTTAGATCACCAATTTTTTCTTCATTTCTTTTCATTTATTTGAAAAGAAACATGAAAAGATGTTGCATTTATTTAGAACTAGGTTAACTAACATGCAACTTTTACTCTATCCTATCTAAGAACAAGAAATCGTTTTTCACATGTAAGAACATTTCCAATGTAACCATGTGCGTAACAGATGTAGAAATACATTCGTACTTGGGTTTGAAAGATAATATTTAATGTATACCAGAGTATGAAGAACCAGCTGCTTTGATGATGATGTGAAGAGTTGTTGAAGAAGAGAGTGGTGGTTCAATTTGGTTGTTGTCTGGAACCAATGCTCGATATAGTCATGATGTTCTTGGTTCACTTGTTTGTTTAGACCACTCTGCATGTCTCCCTCTATCATGCCTTGTGGATCATCTTCTTTCAAATGACTAGTCTCATTGGTGCATAGAGGTTCTTCAAAAAGGAATATCTGGAATTTCTTGATCTCAAGCTCTAGTGGTTTCTCTCCATCAAATGCAGTCCATCACTACTACATATGGGCGGAGTGTTCCACACAAAATTTCCACGCTTCCACTAGTTTCATATTTTTTTTAAACAGGGTGGGATTTTTGTGGATATTGCCACGAAAGTTCATCGCAATATCGACGAAAATCTTAATTTAACCTAGTCGGTATTTTCGTCGTTATAGCGACGAACTTTCGTGGCAACATCGACGAAAATTTTGCCTATCTCATTGGTCGGTGTTAACGGCTAGTTGACTCTTTTATCGATATATACGTGACTTTAAGAGACTTTGTGACACTATTCTTGGCTTTTGTTTTAGCTGTTTATTTTTTCCGTCACCCACCGGTTGAACAAATCCAATTCTCGATCTCAGATTTTGAACTTGCAAGGTTAGTATGTTATTTTTTATTGATGTACTCATTTAACTTGTAATTTTTTTTTCAAATGTCCAAATTGCATTTAGCTTATTTTTTCCTTGATAAT
>JZKD02S0990039.1:650096-668785 GCA_000966675.3 Picea glauca | reverse complement strand
ATGAAAATAAACACAGTTGTATGAAAAGAACCACACTTGCATGAAATGAACAATCAAGGCTTTGGAGAAATAAAAACAACCTACCTGTGCTCTAATCCCTTTAGCACCTCCCCGACAATGGTGCCAAAAATGTGGGGCTAAATATATTCACTATTAATTCCCACATTAAATTATCAACCAGGGCTTGTAAGCTTTGAGGTGCAAGCACATGAAATGCAAGATTGGAGCCTAGTCTAGCTTAATCTAAAGCTGACAAAACAATCTTCAAACCCACACTCCAGAATTTAAATGTAAATTGCGGGAGATAAACACTAAGGATTCATCACTGGGACATAAGATTAACTTAGTGCTATAAAGGCTTAGATCACAGTCTTTCATGCACCCAGGTGATGTTCGTGTGATTAATCATGAGTAGCTGATTTAAGTTTTCCATCCTTCAATGGATTCCTCTAGTGGTTAGCTAAGATATGGGAAAACCAAACCAAGTTAAAGCAAACTAACTAAAGGGAACAAAAATAAAAAAAAATGGAAAATGAAATCTAAATTCAAACCATGCAATTGAGATGTTCCTCAAAGCTTCACCCAAGAATAGAAAGTCAATTTTGTTTATGTACGAAAATGAATGTGTGGGTACGGGATTAATTTTGTTTAGGTATAGGAATGTGTTGGTACAATATGTATGTACATGAATGAGATTGATTTGTATGGATATTCCATTTAAAGTTGCATTCACACTTATATAACAATAACACTTAGCAATATTTAACAAAACTCTAATGAATAAAACAATGCATAATTACAACATAACAAATGATATAACAATTTAAACAAATATTATAACAATATTAACAAAACATTGCAATCAACATAACAAATACACTTCTAAATAAACAATTAGCAAAACAGTATAAACATGTAACAACACAGTATTTCTATTAACCAAATATTATAAATTTAAAATGAATAAACAATAAAAAAAAGAGGGTTATAACAAAACAATATATATAATAAACAAATTTTACACATGTATTAACAATCAAACATTATATATTATGCACATCTCAACAATTTAAATAACAATTAACGAAGGAAAAAAACAACAAACAAACAATATAGTAATGCATACGGTGTAATGTAATGGACAAAAAGAAACAAGCAATATAAAATAAATCAAATACTAGTTGCACAATACAAACCTTAGTAAAAAATTCAAACCTAAAACTTCAAACCTATGTACAGATTCAACCAGGAATGAATATTTACAAAGCTAATTGCAGTTTTAAAGGAATACGACAAGTGGAAGGTGAAATGAAACGTTGAATAATGGGGCGCGTAAAGTGATATGCAGAGGCCACGACTTGCAAATGGAAAGATCGTGAGGTTTTATGAATTATAGAAGGCGATGAATGATCTGAAATCAGTGAGAGAATGAAGCGATAGACAAAGAAATTATCAAATTTATATAATGCACATTGAAATTAAACGAACGTAAAAATTAATCAAAACAACACACACAAAAATCTAATTAGCAGAGATAAATAGGCAGATAGTTACCCAGGATTGAGGGGCCCTTCCCAACATGACTAACATTGTCGAGAAAGCTACCATATCATAGTCTGCTCACACCAAAACCAATTATCCAGAATACCAGCCTATCATCGTATTGAAATAAATCTCAAAATTACATTATTCTGAGATGGTTCTCATATAATAATTTTTACAAAGAATAATCAACATGTTAATGATTTCTTCATTACAATCAATCAAATATCTTTTTCTCCACACCATGATTTATAGATGCCAATCTCATGAGGATAAGATAGGATCGGATTGAAACCACCTTGAACAACTTGCATGAAATCTAGAAAATGCACCAATTTGGGTTTTTTTTCAAATATGGACGTGATAGTGATTTCCCCAAAGTTGGCGTTGAAGACCCCACGCGATCTCCCAATCCCTTGCAATTTGCACAAAACTATTTCTGGGTTTTGTAGCCAACTCGGTTTTCTAAAAAACAATTTGGTGGTTTATCTATATCTACTCCCAATTGCACAAAAACGGAGGTGTAAAATTCCCATTCCAACTAATGTTTTGCTAAAAATATGGGTTTGCCAACTTTCGAAATATTTTATTTTCTTGGAATCCATGCATCCAAATCAAAACTTGTTTCTATGGGAGGTAGATAAATTGATTTCACGATCAAGAAGGTACCGAATTGATGCAGAATTGCCCCCCTTTTACTCGATCCTTCACAATTTGATTGATATAGCTTTCACATGGATGAAAATTAGCATAGAAGTCCAACCTTTCTTTGACTCGAACCAATCAGTAATTTAGGTGATATGGTCATGCATGGCCAAAATAACAAAAAGAATAGCTACAAGTTCTTGTAATCACTGATTGGATTGGTTCATGTAATGAATTCTTGTAATGTGTATTATCCCCATTGCACACATGTGCATGAGGATAAAATCATGTTCCACCTTAATCAAAATGATAATTTAATGGTTTGACCAATATGCCACGAACTCATTTGATTATCAAATGAAAAGCGGATATATGTAGATGCTAGAGTTGGTACATGATGATTGTAGAATGTTATAACAATATAACAATTTAAACAAAAATTATAACAATATTAACAAAACATTACAATCAACATAACAAATACACTTACAAATAAACAATTAGCAAAACAGTATAAACATGTAACAACACATTATTTCTATTAATGAAATATTATAAATTTATAACTAATAAACAATTAAAAAAAGAGGGTTATAACAAAACAATATATATAATAAAAAAAATTACACATGTATTAACAATCAAACATTATATATTATGCACATCTCAATAATTTAAATAACAATTAAAGAAGGAAAAGAACAACAAACAAATAATATTGTAATGAATATGATGCACTGTAATGGATATAACAAAACAAACAATATAAAAGAAATCAGATATCAGCTACAGAATACAAACCATCGTAAAAACTTCAAACCTAAAACTTCAAACCTATGTACCGATTCAACTAGGGATGAATATTTAAAAAGCTAATTGCAGTTTTAAAGGAATACAACGAGTGGAAGGTGAAATTAAACGTTCAATAATGGGACGCGTAAAATGATATGCAAAGGCCACGACTTGCAAATGGAAAGCTCATGAGGTTTTATGAATTGCAGAAGGCGATGAATGATCTGAAATCAATGAGAGAACGAAGTGATAGACAAAGAAAAATCGCAAGATTGCAAGTGCTCTTTTTGATGATTGATCTCCTGAAATTATCAAATTAATATAATGCACATTGAAATTAAATGAACGCAAAAATTAATCAAAACAACAATCTAATTAATAAATAATAAACGTAGAAATTAAACGCGCACACAAATCTAATTAGCAGAGATAAAGAGGCAGATAGTTACCCAGGATTGAGGGGCCCTTCCCAACTTGACTAACACTGTCGAGAAAGCTACCATATCACAGTCTGCTCAAGCCAAAACCAATTCTCCAGAATTCCAGAATAACAGCCTATCATCGTATTGAAATAAATCTCAGAATTACATTATTCTGAGATGGTTCTCATAAAATAATTTTTACAAAGAATAATCAACATGTTAATGATCTCTCCATTACAATCAATCAAATATCTCTTTCTCCACACCATGATTTATATATGCTATTATCATAAGGATAATATAGGATCGGATTGAAACAACCTTGAACAACTTGCATGAAATATGGAAAATGCACCAATTTGGGTTTTTTTCAAATATGGACGTGACAATGATTTCTCCAAAGTTGGCATTGAAGACCCGACATGATCTCCCTATCCTTTGCAATTTGCATAGCCCAATTTCTGGGTTTTGTAGCAAACTGGTTTTTCTAAAAACCCATTTGGCCGTTTTTCTATATCTACTCCCAATTGCACTAAAACAGAGGCGCAAAATGCCCATTCCAATTAATTGTCTGCTAAAAATCTGGGTTTGCCAACTTTTGAAATATTTGGTTTTATTGGAATCCATGCATCCGAATCAAAACCTATTTCTATGGGAGGTATATAACATCATTATCCAAAAACCCGTTTGGCCATTTGTCATTTGGAAGTGTGCACATGTGTCAAAAATTGATTTCACGGTCAAGAAGGTACCGAATTGATGCAGAATTGCCCCCCTTTTACTCGATCCTTCACAATTTGATTGATATAGTTTTCACATGGATGAAAATATCATAGAAGTCCAACCTTTCTTTGACTCGAACCAATCAGTAATTTAGGTGATATGGTCTTCCATGGTCAAAATAACAAAAATAATAGCTACAAGTTCTTGTAATCACTGATTTGATTGGTTCATGTAGTGAATTCTTGTAGTGTGTATTATCCCCATTGCACACATGTGCATGAGGATAAAATCACGTTCCACCTTAATCAAGATGATAATTTAATCAAACCAGAGTTTGACCAATATGCCACGAACTCATGTAGTGATTTAGGCACCACATTATGTTGATGTTGTACTATGTGTGTTTGATTAGCAAATGGAAAGCAGATATATGTAGATGCTAGAGTTGGTACATGATGATTGCAGAATGTTCTAATACCAGATGCAGTACGAGAATAGTGTAGGAATATTTTTTAAGTCTGGTGAAGGAACATGTTTCTTGGACATAAAAACATATAATTAAACCATCATCAATAAAAACATAAAAACATCTTTGAATCACTAAAAAGACAAGAAAACAACAATAATTAACCACAAGGTAGAATGGATGTATTTAGCCGTAAATAACATAATAATGACTACAAAATGTATCAAGAGTGTGGGAATATGATTTATAAATGAAGGTTTCACATGGTAGAAAATATGGCATATTTGGAGCTCAACACAGTGCCATTGTTAATTTGAGAGGTTAGCTATGCAGGGTACCAGATGTAGCTCTAACTACTGCCACTCATTGATATCGACAAAAAATTGCCACAAAGTAACATCTCAGACCACAAAGTTTTCCCTCTTTACGATCCAATCAAAAGGTGAACAAAAGGTCATTGTGACCACTACAACCTCGACCCAAGACCTTTCTATCCAGTAGATGTAGGTCGACAATATTGTAGAGGAGCACGAAGATGTTTTTTCTTCACCTACGGGGGTGTATTTACACTACCATGTCCCGCATTCCATTGACTTGGTGCCCATTTCTCCCTTACCTAATGGTCCAATATATAGATGCTCCCTTCCAGAGAATGAGAGTCTTCCATATGTTCAACATAGATCTATTGGCCATAAACCTTTTCATGTGTGCTTAGGGTTCCAACGATTAGCGCCTATTAATATAGCTTTTATTGTTCCATCTCCACTAACATAGTCCTCCCACACTCAGACCAAGGCATATCATGCATCCATATCTATTCATAGTCCTCCCACACTCAAACCAAGGCATATCATGCATCCATATCTATTGAATGGATCCAACACCTCCACCAACAAGTTCATGACATCCTTCCATAGGCCAAGTACAAGTAGGACAACTACTTCAGCAAGGAAAGTAGCTCACTAAGGTTCATATTCAAAAAAAAATTCCCCATCTCCTGAGGGAAGTTGACGCAATGGAGACCACTGCTTCCTAAGGGGGGAGGAATGATCCAGGTGGATCTTGGTGGCCATCCACCTCTTCCACAGAATCAATGCTTTTGAGATTGTGGTTTTGATAAACCATGATAAATCATCTTCTTTTGTTAATTACATACATCATGTAATGATTTCTTAGTGGTCATATGTACTACATGCCTACAACATAGAGTTAATTCACTAAATCCCATTAGAATTCCACAATTAAGCATGCTCAGGCTAGAGTAGTACTGAGATGGGTGATCGCCTGGGAAGTCGTAGTGTTTTACATGCCTATGGAATTTTGTAAACTTAGACCAATTTATTCCACATGCATCATGGGAATTATTCTCCTCCCTCTCTCTCATATATAATTGAGGTGAAGGAGGCCCCTTAAGCATGCAATGGAGTATGATGTAAAGCTTGTTGCAAATTAAGTGTAGCCAAAATATATTTCTCTTCAAAGATAAGCTACCCCATTCTAGCCAGTTTGTGTTCTATATTGTTCTTCTATTTTATTCATTAATAGAAGTTGGGTTTCACTATATTTTTTGTTTATGTTATATTTTCCTTTGTATCTCATTTCGTTCTCATCATTATATAGATCATGAACACAATATTTGTAACCATACTCCTTCCTTGTTTGCATGAGTAGCTACTATGTATTCAACTTCTATAGTTGAGAGTGCCACTATAGCCTGTCTAAACACATACCCGCTTGTAGATATTCTTTGATCCAGATTTCCAGCCTAGTTTGCATTAACAAACCCATGTATGTCAAACACTCTATCCAATCCTAGTCTTCCTTGGTACCATAATCCATTACTATTAGTGCCACACAAATACTTGAAAACCCTGTTTAGTGTTGTCCAATGCTCCTTCCTTGGTTTTGACATATACCTACTCAAAACTCCCATTGCATGTGCAATGTCTAGTCTAGAACAAACCATTGCATACATCAAACTTCCAACCACACTAGCATACAAAATGCGAGACATGTCCTCTTTCTCTTCTTGTGTCTTAGGACACTAATCCATAGATAAATTTACACCTACATGAATATGAACCCTGACTGGTTTACATTCACGTATATTAAACCTCTGCAATATAGTCTCAACATATTTCCTATGATTTAACGAGAGTTTCCTCTTTTCTCGATATCTTTTAATTTCCATGCCCAAAATGAAATTTTAAGTACCAAGATCCTTCATGTCAAATTTAGAGGACAACTAAGTTTTCACATCTTAGATAATCTCGTTGTCGTTTCCTATCAACCACATATCATTCACTTATAAGACCAAATAAATAAGATGATCTCTATATAATTTGAAATACACATAGTGATCCACTTTGCGCCTTTTCAAGCCAAGTCCCAACATATAAGTATCAATTTTTTATACCACATCCTTGGTGATTGTTTTAACTCATACAGAGACTTTTTCAACCTACATACCAGCTCTTTCTTTCTATTCACTACAAAGCCTTCTGGCTGCTTCAGGTAGATTTCTTCTTCCAGATCCCCATATAGGAATGTTGTCTTCACATCCATATATTCTACTTCAAAATAAAAAGTAACAATGAAAGATAAAATAAATCTAGTGGAAGTTAACTTGAAAACAATAGATTTTTTTTTTGCCAAAGTCAATTCCCTCTACCCGAGAATAACCTTTTGTTACTACTTGAGCTTCGTATTTATCCACTTTTCCTTATGCATTCAACTTATTAAATACCCATTTGTTTCCAATGGTATTTATTCTAGTTGGAAACTCCACTAGATCTCAAGCCTCATTCTTGTCCAAGGATGCCATTTATTCCACCATGGCCTTTTTCCAAATTTTTCCATCCTCTAAATCCACTACCTCCGTAACAGTTTGATCCGGAAGGATGTAGGGAACATCACAAAAGTTTTAGAAGTGTCCTAGGAGGCTTATAATGGCCTCAACAAATGAGAAAGGGAAAAAATTCAAAATCCTAAAAGCTCAGAAAAATCGATCTCATCGTGAAGAGCACATTGTAAGCTTTCCAACGACGTAAACAGTTCGTCAAACGGAGTTACGGATCGAAAGATATTTGTGGTCAAAGTTTTGGTCAACCTAGCCGAGTTAGTAGGGATAAGTCAACATCTGTACTGCGGACATCAACATCAGTACAGATGACATCAACATCTGTACAAGGTACGTGGTGCAACCATATATCGACATGTGTCATGATGACGTTAGCATGATGATGTGGCAACACTAGAGGCTGCCATGTGTCACTCATTTTTGGCATTTTCAAGATGACATGTGGACCAATGAGAAAGTGCCATGTGGCAATCCATACAACCATGTGGAAGACTGTACAGACACATGACAAGTGATGTGGCCATACAACCACATGGCAGGTGATGTGGCATTTGTATAGGACGTGGAAGGTGATGTGGTAAGCACAGTGGCAGTGAAGTCAGCATGGCGACAACATGCTGACGTGGCCCAATGATAGCGTGCCATGTGGCATGATGATTTGGCTCTTTGGGCTGCCAAATGGGCCAGTAGAAATGTGACACATGGCACCCCCATGTGATGCCATGTGGCACCAACTAGGAGCCGCCACGTGGTCCTCTCGCAGACTGACACATGGGCCATTATTCAGATGACATGTGGTAGGGATATGTCTACAGGTGACTGTACTAGGTTTAGAAAATGGTTGGCCACCACATGGCCTAGTCATGGGATGCCACATGGAAGAAGGAAAATTCCCAATGAGGGATAGTGATCGAAAATTCAAAATCAAAATAGGTTGGACGTCGGCCCACTAAATCTGGCAGGCTTCTGCCATACCTGGTCGGCAACCAACCCCTTCTCCACCATTTTTATTAGTGGTTCCACCAACCTCCTAAACGAACTCTAGATGTAGCAACAGGCCATCGGGTTAAGTGTCAGTCCCTCTTTTGATTGAAATAAACACACTAAAAAGGGAGGCTCGTGGGTTTGACCTCGGGACCTCCCCAATCACAACGCCAAACTTAGCATCTGCCAACCACTTGGGCCAACGAACATTTGGTTAACTCCGACCTAGTTAATTATTAAAGTTTTTTTTTTCCATTGCATGGGGGAGCACATGCCAATCCTCCCAGGCCATATCGTGAATGTTTTACGAGGAAAAGTGCAGTCCATTAATTGCAGAGTTGCACTCAGATCGAGGAAGAGGTCCAGAGAAGGCTTGAAGGTGACAGTGTCTGATGGAGACAATTTGACAGTCAATTTTGGGTAATTCGACGATGCGAATTTGATGGCGATGTTTGTTTCAGTAGAAGAGACTCTGATCATCAGTCTAAATTATGGAAGCGCCAATGTAAGCATGTTTTTTATTATGTTATTTTCTCATTGAATGTTGCAACATGGTATGCTTGATACAGGTATGAAGGAGCATGGAGAGGCTACAGCAAGGAAACAAGACCAACTTATTCCTTCTATGTATTCATTTTCTTCTCTTCTTACACATAAAAAAATAAGCTACATGTGAAAGACAATTTGTCTCAATTGGATGATAAGTGGCCAACGCAGCAGTCAGGAATCTCGTAATTATGGGATCTGTGTATGGGCTACATATATGCTTGGATCTGAACAACAGATCTAAGGCATTTTATGGCTCCATGATGATGGGTAGTCATTTCATATTCTTCCTCTTTTTCTATATTGAGTATATGGGAATGATGTCCATGTCAACATCATGGATACCTCATGAGCATGAGAACTTGTGAAGCTTGTAAACATTTCTAATCACATTACGATCTCTTGTTGGCGTCACCGAAAAGGGACTTTGGCCTTACAACTTGTAAATGAGAGACATAATTAAATCGAGGAGAATAAAGAGGTCAAGATTTTGGGAAAGACCCAAAGATGTATCCCACATTGAGTGAACTTCGTTATCAAGGGAAGTGTCATATCTCTTATGTGTATTATTTTCTTATGTTGCTTTCATGAATTTCCGCACATAGAATATTAAATGCAAGCCTGACATATAACACATAAGGAAGCTAAAAGAGGTTTTAATTCAATTTGGATTCAAGTTTATAAAGACTTAAATTATACCTTTAATTGCAATCTACTCAAGTAAAATGATCTATAATTGACCCATTGGAGGAGTGATAGGATCAAAAAATTTATTGGAAACTAATCACCCCTGGGTTTAGATCAAGTGGTATTAGAGCAGGCTTGATACTGCTTGCAGGTGTTGAAGCTGAGAATGGAAAGATCGCCAAAAAAGTTGTGGTTTGATGATCTTCAAGAGCTCAACCAAATCCTTCAAGCATAGAATGTTGGTTTGAAGACATTATTGCATGTTGCAGAGGAGGAGAACCAAAGGTTGCAAGAGCAGTTGCAAGCCATGAAGGTGTAGGTAGGGGAATTCTCTATGAATGAGATGGCGATAAGACCATTTTGTGACCATGGAAACTTCACCAGTTATGGGTTCGAGCATGACAGTGAAAATGCATGCACACTTTTCCAAGCAAGTGAAGATGACATCCAGACTTTTAGAAACCAAGGGGGGTTCCTAGAAGAATCATCCAATGATCCTTCTCACCAGGAAGAACTGGATATATATCCAGAAGCAGACCAAGAGTCCTATCTTGGGATGAAGGTAAATAAACCATGTTTAGTTCCTTTCTTGATTAACGTTGATGACTCCTTTAAAATTCTTAAACAACATACTTCATGCATCGACTTAAATTTGATGGGAAAAATGGGATACAAAGGAGGAGGCCTTGGAGCTAATGGCCAAGGTATTGTGGATCCCATCGAGGCAGTGGTTTGGCCTCGATATGCCAGGATAGGTTATGTATCAAAGGATGTTGGATAAATATCCAAAACCATTCAGGAAGAAGACCCCAGGACAGTCACTGAGACTCCAGAAGTCAACAGTTCATCCTGAGATGAAACTAATTTAGTGCAGGCTGAGAGCATAGATTCTCATGATCAAGGATTCGAGACATCTCCAGGGAGAGATGAGCATCACAATAAAAGAGTTGAGGCCAACCCTTCTTTCCAGTCTCACTCTAGAGACAACTCATTGAGGTATAAGACATGTCGAAACTCAAAAATTCTAGTTGATTATAAGCATGTTAATAATATACAACAGATCTTGTGGCATCAAAGACCATGCACTTTTTGTGGATTGAATAACCATGCAGTGTCCCAGTGTTGGAAGATAAAATCCTTGTGCAGGAAGGTTATGGAAACTAGGAAAAAGATGAGGATAGAAGATCACTCTCCACACATAGAAAGGAGGAGGGGAAATACACCTATGAAGGACAAAGGCTACTGCAGCCATTGTAGCAGAGATGGACATCATGAGGCCACCTACCGAGCCTTACATATAGATCTACATCAAAAGAGGAACAAGAAGACTAGGAAGACACCTCCAAGGGAGACAACCAATTAGGCAGTGCTATGGGGGAATTTGCCACAAGGAGGAAGCCAACTACCAGAGAAAGGACAACTCAGTAAAGAGGACATGAATAGCATAGTGATTGAACGGATTGGGAAAATCATTTAGTTAGTCAAGAGTGGCCATCTTTGTAAATCATATGTTTCGACTCAGACCCCATAGAAGGGAATTGTGTAAAAGTGATAATTGTTTGATATCACATATTTTCTTGCACATGTTGATATTTGAAGGCCTTGTGAGGTAGTTTGGGTATGGGTTTTCTTTTGTAAGTCCAATGGACATGAAACTTGTAATGTAAAGACTTTTGGGGACCAAAAGTCCTTTCAGTTGGGAGGCATGATACGAAAAGATCTAGGGAACATCACAGAAGTTTCAGAAGTGTCCCAGGAGGCTTAGAGTGGCCTCGAAAAATGAGAAAGGGAAAAAATTCAAAGTCCTCAAAGCTCAGAAAAATTGGCATCATCGTGAAGAGCGCGTTGTAAGATTTTCAATGGCATAAATGGTTCGTCAAATGGAGTTATAGATCGAAAGATATTCACGTTCTAAGTTTTGGTCAACCTAGCCCAATCAACAGGGATGAGTTAGCACTCGTATTGCTGATGTCAACATCAGTACAGATGACATCAACATCTGTACTACTAACGTCAACATCAGTACAGATGACATCAACATTCGTATAGGGTATGTGGTGCAACCAGTGATTGACACATGTCATGATGATTTCATCATGATGATATGGTAGCACCATAGGCTACCACATGTCACTCATTTTTGGCATTTTCAAGCCGACATGTGGACTAATGAGAAAGTGCAACATGGAAATCCATATAGCCATATGACAGGCCGTACAAACACATGACAGATGACGTGGTTGTACAACCACATGGTAGGTGACATGGCATCCTTACAGGACGTGGGAGGTGATGCGACACTGACGTCAGCATGACGACAACATGTTGGCATGGCCCAATGAAAACATGCCATGTGACATGCTGATTTGTCACTTTGGGCCGACAAATGGGCCAGTGGAAATGTGACATGAGGCATCAGGAGCCACCACATGGTGCTCTCGCAGACTGAAACATGGGCCATTAGTCAGATGACACGTGATAGGGACACATCTATAGGTGACTGTACTAGGTTCAGTAATTGGTTGGCCTCCACGTGGCCCAGTCATGGGCTACCACGTGGTAGCGACAAAATTCCCAATGAGAGCCAGTGATTGAAAATTCAAAGTTAAAATAGGTTGTCCATCGACCCACCAAATCTGGCAGGCTTTCGCCATATCTGGCCTGTAGCCAACCCTTTCTCCACCATTTTTAGCAGTGGTTCCATCAACCACCTAAATGATCTCCAGATGTAGCAATGGGTCATTGAGTTAAGTGTCGATTTCGCTTTTGGTTTAAGAAAACACACTAAAAAGGGAGGCCCACGGGTTTGACCCCAGGACCTCCCCAATCACAATGCCAAACTTAACATCCACCAACCACTTGGGCCAATGACTAGTTGGTTAACTCCGCCCAAGTTAATTATTAAAAATGTTTTTTTTCCATTGCATGGGGGAGTGCACACCAGTCCACCCAGGCCATACCGGACATGTTTTACGAGGAAAGGTGCAGTGCATTAATTGCAGAGTTGCATGTGGATCGAGGTATAGGTCCAAAGAAGGCCTAAAGGTGAGAGTGTCTGATGGAGACAATTTGACAGTCGATTTTTAGTAATTAGACGACACAAATCTGATGACAATGTTTGTTTCAGTAGCAAAGACTTCGATCAACAATCCAAATTTTGGAAGCGCTAATATAAGCATGTTTTTTATTATGTTTTTTTCTCATTGAATGTTGCAACATAGTATGCTTGTTACAGGTCTGAAGGAGCATGGAGAGGCTACAACAAGGCAGCAAGACCACCTTATTCCTTCTATTTTTTCCTTTTCTTCTCTTCTTAAACATAAACAAATCAACTACATGTGAAAGAGAATTTGTGGATCTTGGATGATAAATGGCCAACAAAGCATCCAGGAATCTCATAATTTCGGGATCTGTGTATGGGTTGCATATATTCTTGGATCTGAGCAACAAATCTAAAGCATTCTATGACTCCTTGATGATGGAGGGTCATTTCTTATTCTTCCTCTTTTTCTGTATTGAGTATGTGGGAATGATGTCCATGTCAGCATCATGGATGCCTCATGAGCACAAGAACTTATGAAGCTTGTAAAAATCCCTGATCACATTATGATATCTTGTTGTCGTCACCTAAAAGGGACTTTGGCCTTACAACTTGTAAAGGAGAGACATCATTACAACGAGGAGAATAAAGCGGTCAAGTTTTGGGGCAAGACCCGGAGATGTAGCCCACATCGGGTGAACTCCGTTATCAAGAGAAGTGTCATATCTCTTATGTGTATTATCTTATTATGTTTCTTTCATGAATTTCTGCACATAAAATATTAAATTCAAGCCTGACATATAACACATAGGAAGCTAAAAGAGGTTTTAATTCAATTTGGATTCAAGTATATAAAGACTTCAACTATACCTTTGATTGCAATCCGCTTAAGTAAAATCATCTATAACTGACCCTTTGGAGGAGTGACAGGATCAAAACAATTATTGGAAACTAATCACCCCCGGGTTCAAATCACAGTTCTAGGATCATCATTAATAATAAACAAAGAAAAAATTCAACGAAAATAAGGTGGAGTATACCTTTTCAGTTTCCTTCTTTCCCAAACCAATCTCCTCAATAATGGAGTATGGGGCTCTTCTTCTTATTATTCATATTCTTCTCTAGAGTCTAATTCATTATCCTTCAATTCAAAGTCTATTTTCTTTGGTTCTTCCTCCCTTGGAAAGACTTCCTGCTTGAAAACATATTTGATTTCTCTAAATACCACATCTCTGCAATACACTACCTTCATAGTCAATGGGTTCCAAATCTTATAACCTTTCAGATCATCTTTATACCCAATAAAGATACACTTTTCGCCCTTTTTATCTCGCTTACTCATGTTTTCCTTTGGAAAGTGAACATAGGTATCACAACCAAATACCCTGAGATGTGTAAGAGAGGGATTATTACTATCAATACCTCGTATGGAGTCTTTTCATCTAGCACTGATGATGGTGATCAATTGACCAGGTAACGTGCATTAGCCACTACATCTGCCCAGAATTTTTGTCTTAACTCGGCAGCACTGAGCATGCTCCTTGTTTTTTCCATAAGCGTCATGTTCATCCTTTCTGCAAATCCATTATGGTGAGGTGTGTATGGAGTATTATTATTCCTTTCTATACCACACTTCTTACAATATTCTTCAAATTCATTTACACAGAATTATCCACCATTATCCATCCTCAACACCTTAATTATCTTCTCTATATGTTTCTCTACAAGAGCCTTAAACTATTTGAATTTGTCAAAGACTTTGGATTTTTTCTTTAGGAAATAAATCCATGTATTTCTTGAGAAGTCATATATAAATTAGACATAATACACATATTTTCCTAGTGACGGAACCAACACAGGTCCAAACACATCACTATGCACCAACTGTAAAATTCCCTCTTCCCTCGTAGCACTAAAGTAGAATCTTACACGATTCTTCTTCCCATATTAGCAATGTTCACAAAAATCAAAATCCAGAGAGAAATCAACCATACCTTCAACCATACCTTTACTTTGTAGTACTTGAAAACCTTTATATCCAATATTCCCTAGTCTTTGATGCCACAACATAGTCTTTTCTCCAGAGACTGTAGGAGTTTTTTTTTTCTTTAGCTCCAATCTCAGGAACAATGGAACTATTGCACCCATCACTAATAGTTCTTCCTTTCAACTTGTACATAGTTCCAAACCAAACTACCTTTAGAAACACCTTTGATCCTCAAATCATATTGCATGTTCCCTTTTCAAACACTATTTTTACACCTACATCATCCATATTGCTTATAGAATCAAATTTATGGCCAATCCTAGGATGTGCAGAACAACAGGGAGTGTTCTAATCCTACCATCCATGATATTCAACTTGAATTTTTCTCGTCCTATGATTTTGGTTGTCGAGTCATCTCCTAGGAAAACATTACCTCCATCATACCTTTCATATTTGCAGAACCACTCCCTGTGAGGAGTCATATGAAAGGATGCACCTGATTTGACCAATCATGCCTCATGATATACATGTGTTCTTGAAGAATCCAGGTACACATCCCCTCCTTCATCCAAAGAGGTTTTTGCTTCTATACAAGGAAAATCATAAGATCCCTTCCCTCTCTCAACACTTTTGGATCTACATTGTTTCTTGTAGTGTCCCTCTTTTCCACATCTCTACCATACCTTTACAAATTTTCTAGAAGATTTAGATATTCCCCTAGATTTAGATCTCCCACTTTAGGAGTTAGATATATTTCTTTCATGGGATCATCCTCTTGAAAATAAGGAATATGTGCTTTGGCTTTGCATATTTTTCCTCCTCATCTCCTCCGACAACAAGAATGAGACCACATCAATGAAATTTAAAGTAGTTGAATTACTACCTATGGCCACAACCATACTATCCCATGAATCTAGTAAAGAGAATAATAAAATCATACACTTATCTTAATTAGAAATATTAATATCGACATATAATAACTGAGTTACAACATTATTGAAGGTGTTCAGATGCTCTGTTAGCGAGTCTCCATATTTTATCCTCAAGTTGTACAACTTCTTCTATAGGAACAGTTTATTAACCATGGACTTAGACTGATACAAATCCCCTAATGTATGCCATAATTCCTTGGTTGTAACTTCCCCTGACACATTTAATAATTTTGAATATGAGAGACACAAGTGGATTGTTCTCTTTGCATTCCAATCCAACTTTTCTCAATCTTCTTGTAACATACCCAACCACCCCCAGGTCAGTCTATGCTACCTAGAACAAAAACTATGTTTGATACTAATCTTGAAATTCTGATATTAGTTAATTATTAAAGAAATATGAAAGAAACATGATAACAACACATGCAATAATAAATATTCATGCTACAGTATAAAGAATGTTTAAACATTCTATGCATAACCATAACCAATAATCAGGCACATAAAAAATACACATCTCAAAGATACTAATCAATACATAGTGGAAACAAATGTATAAGCAGAGAAACACATAACAAAGAGCACTTATCTTTAACAAAATTGTTCACCAACTGGCTGCATACCAAGGACATTCCACCCAACCATAGACACTAATGTTCTAAGTCTCAACAACAGGTAAACCCCGAGCTAGGAATATGAATCCACAAGGATGGTTCTAGGGTGTCACTCAGCTTCCCAAACCAATCAACACTCAATCTCTCATAGGCTCCTCACTGTACAACAATCCAAAGTACACCATCTCTCTTCTCTCCATCCTGCAAAACCCAATAGAATGGGACCCCTTCTCTGCCATGCAATCCCTCTGACTATCCACCTCCTTCCAGGGATCCAATGCATCTAGTCAATAATCTCCATGTTCGGACTCTTAGGACTCCCAGCTGTGAGTATAATTTAGCACATGCCAATGCATCACAGGAATTCAAGCACAAATTCATGGATGGAATACACTAGTCATCACTACAACTAGCCAAAAATGGCTTCTCTCCCAACACTTATTTTTTCCTTTCCCAACCAAGACCAAGGGTGAATGAGCACCACCATGAAAGTGTGAAAGTGTGTATGGAGAATAACCCCCAAACATCCCACAAGATGGGTTTATATAATTACTTGGAAATAAAGAACTACATGGCCTTCCCCAAGAAGCTCATGTAACCACTTCTCTCAATTAAAATAATTATGGATAAATACAATATGATAAAATGACTTAGCCCCTTAATCCCCCACTCTCTTGTGCAATCATATCCCCCTATAACTCTTGTCCATGTCTGTTTAGAAACCAACGGTGTATTTTATTATTAACAATGATTAAAACATTACATTTCGTAGGCATGCTAGCCTCTTTAATTGTTTAGGCACTCCAGTATTTCATCAAATAAACAAAATACATTATTTAATATGGAGAATCAAAATTGGGGTATTACATTCCCCTCCTCCTTATTTTGGCACTGTCCTCGGTGCATATAAAAAACATAAATCAAAATTTCCAAAATGTATTCAAAAAGTTGTAGGTATTCTGCCCGCATAGCATCTTCATGCTCCCAAGTATCATCTTCAAGACCGTAGTAGTTCCACTGAACTTTTACCATCTCTATAACTTGATTTCGGAGCATTTTTATTTTTTTGTCCAATATGCGCATTGGTTGGACCTGAAAGTATCCCTCTGGCTCTACCTGAATCAAATTCCAATCAATAACATGGTTACGATCATGTATACATTTTTTCAGCAAAGAGACATGAAATGCATTATGCACATTCATGGAAGCAGACAATGCAAGCATGTATGCAACTAGCCCTATTCTGTCCAAGATCTCAAATGGACCACATAATTTGGCCGCTAGCTTTGTATAGCTACCCAACTTCAATGAGATATTATTGGGCTTCACTTTGAAAAGAACATCCTCCCCCACTTTAAATTCTCTAGTTTTTATGTTCTTATATGCATAATGTTTTTGTCTATCTTGAGATGTCTTTAAATTCTGCTTAATTCTAACCATTTGGTCTTCCATATCCTTGAGCAATTTTTGCCCAAGTACTACTCTATCTGTTGGTTTGTCCCAACTCACTAGAATATTGCATTTCCTACTATACAAGGATTCAAATGGGCTAATTTTCAATGAATCTTGATACCCATTATTATAGGCAAACTCAAACAAGTGCAAGTAATCTTCCTGTTGGAAATGTTTAATAGGTAGCATATGCTTGTCATTGATGGCAAGTACAACAATGAACATTGCATGAATACAATAAGAATGTAACAGCCGGGCACCAAAAGTATTTTGGGAAGAAGCTGCAGAGCAACCTCGATAAAGCTGCAGAGCAACCTCGATAAGATCAGAAGAGATAGTGCAGAGGATGTTTAGTATGTTTTACAGGCAGCGTAAGCTTGTCATTGATGGAAAGTACAACAATAATGATGGCTTGAGTACAACAACGATGATCAACAGGCAAAGAGAAGATAAGTCCAGGAAGATCGAATGATTGAAGGCCCGAGAAGCATTTCTGATCATTGGATCCCATCCAAAATTCCCGACAGCATGAGGGTCATCAGATCTGAAGAAAGACAAGAAGTGCATGCACTGAAGAGAAGGATAGATCTCAGGTGTTAGATCTAAGCGCAGGATCCAACCACTGTTGGATCGAGGAAAACCTGCATGGTGTTTAAAGTGAAAGGAGAAAAGATGCTCACAAAAATCCTGAAAGCAGAAGGACCGTCCATCTCAAGGTGTTAATCGGGACCATTGATCCCACGCCATTCCGGGGTATCGGGGATCGCGACTTGGAGAGTCGAGATGCCTCATCTCCAGACTCGCGAAATGCGAAATCGCGAAAGCGCCTTATGCATAACGCTGTGGTCACAACCCTTGGTCACATCAGCGAGAGATGGACAGATGTCAGAGGACAAGGAGGAGCCGAGCCTTGTCGCACGGTCAGGTGGAGAACGATACAGAAGGTGACACGACAGGAGTGGGGCCCTTCGTCAATACTCCACCATTCCGGACCCCC
>JZKD02S0990039.1:628552-645476 GCA_000966675.3 Picea glauca | reverse complement strand
AGATAGAATGGCAAGGGGGCTCCAGAATCGAATCCCGACCGTAGATCTGGGAGCACAGATTCTGGCCGTCCAAATTTTCTTGCTGCATATCCAACAGTGCAAATAAACCTGAAGGAGATCGGAGGGCTACTGTAGCACGACATAGTATAACTACCAAAAACCACTGATCATTCTAGCCAGAGGACTTGAAGACACATGGGATGATTGACAGAGAAGGTGAAGAGCCGCTGGGAATCTTCAAGAGGAATGAAGATGTTCGTGAAGGTGATGGACAGCTAGATGAGCATTGAGGCCCGTAATTGAAACAGAGAAGGTGAGTTCGACTATCACAGAGAAGACGAAAAGTCTCAAACTACCAGAGAGGCTGAGGAATCTTAGTATAATGTACAGTGATGCTGGAGACGCGGGGCGAACCACCAGAGAAGTTGAAGAGTCATGATGATGATTAGACAGAGAACTCAAGAGGTGGAGGATAACGATGCAGAGTCTACATGCAGAGGCATTGCGAACATTGCATGCAAAAGGTGCATAGAAGCTATAAATACATGGTACAGAGAAGATATGGGTTGTTGTTGCTGTTGGAGTTTGCTGTGGTTGTTGTTGGTGAAGGTGATTCATATGTGAAGAAGGAAGGGAGTGCAGCAGCTGAATTTCATAGAAGAGGAACTGTGCAGTGAATGGACATGGCGCACAGAGCATAAAAAGCAGAAGAATAGACAGCACAAGTCATGTGTGAAGAAAGGCAATGAGGCAGACAGAGCAACAAAATGCAGCAGAACAATGATGAGTCTGGTAAGCCATTGTTGAACATCATATCACTGTAATAAGTTTCAGTAGTAAAGATTTATATTCTAGGGAGGTTGGGAGGTGCTCGGGAGGACTGTTGTCCTTAGAGGTTCAAGTGGGTGCTTGAACAGAGGGAGTTGTAGCTTCCATCTTATTGCAGCCAGAGAAACCAGGGTGGCAGGGTGGTGCAAGGGAGAACTATTGTTCTCTGTTATATAGGTTGGTTGCCTCTATGATTGGAAGTTGGTGCTTCCATCCAGTTGGTTCTGGAAACACTCAGGGAGTTGGTGCTTCCTTCTAGTTGGTGCTAGAGAAACCAGGGAGTTGGTGCTTCCTTCTAGTTGATGCTGGAGAAACCAGGGAGTTGGTGCTTCCTTCTAGTTGGTGCTAGAGAAACCAGGGACTTGGTGCTTCCTTCTAGTGGGTGCTAGAGAAAACAGAGAGTTGGTGCTCTCAGCAAGTAGCAGCTTGCAAAACAGAGGTTGTAGCCTCATTATGAGTTGGTGCTCATATGTATGATAATGTAAAGAATGTAACTATTACTTATGATATAAAGAAAAAGAGGTGTTTACCTAGTATGGGTTTCCTCGGGAAATATCTGTCTCTGTGTTTCTCATATATGTGTCACTGATGCTGAATGTGCCATTGTTTATTTCCCTGCATTAATGTGATCATCAATTAGTGTTTCTGGAAAGATTTTAAAAGAAGCATAATTGTTTAAGCACGGTAACAACTGATTCACCCCCCCCTCTCAGTTGTCCAATACTTCCCACTTAGATGGCTTGTCCATCACATACATTCTCAACATGTCTTCAAGTACTTGTTTGACTCTCTCTATCTTCTTGTATGAATGTGGATTGCATGTTGTGCTAAAGTTCAGATTTGTACCAAATCCTTTAAACAATCCCCTCCAGAAATTTGAAGTAAACTTTGTATCTCTCTCTAAAACAATTGTCTTGGGTATCCCATGCAACCTAGCATTCTCCCTCATGTAAATTTATGCAATATTAGTTGTTATAAGAGCCACTTTTATAGGAACAAAATAAGTAGCCTTTGACAATTTATCCACAACTACCATTATGGAATCATGTTTCCTTGTTGTCCTAGGAAACTTAGTTATAAAATCAATGGTTGCCACTTCCCATTTTTTCTCTGGAATTGGAAATGGTTGAAGCAAACCCACTAGGTGTTTATGCTCAACTTTTACTCTCTGACATTCCATACATATGGCAATGTAATCAACAACATATTTCTTCATTCTTGGCTAAAAGAATTGGCTTCTTACTGCTGCAATTGTTTTCTGGTAGCCAGGATGCCCGACATACAAAACATTATGCATTTATTTTAATACCAAATTCCTAAGCTCTCCCGAACTAGGAACATAAATTCTATTTTTAGGCATAAGTAATCCATCTTCCTTAATCTCATACTCTTTAATTTTCTGATGTGCATTTTCCCGTTGTAAACTTTGTTTTACCTATAGGTAATGTTGATCTGTAGAAATAACATCTAAAATTATTCTCTTTAAATATGAATGATGCATAATAACAATTGTAGCATGCATGAGATGTGCTCTTATGTTGAGTGCATCATCAACTTTATTTTCTTTTCTCTTGATGTGCTTTATGTCAAAGTCATATTCACTTAAAATTTCTAGCCATCTAGTTTGCGTGGTGTTCAAAGTTGGTTGTTCAAAAAGATATTTCAGACCACTATGGTTTGTCCTTAATTCAAATATCTTTCCCATGAAATAATGTTTCCACATTTTCAAAGCATGAACTATGGAAGCAAGCTCCAAATCATGTGTGGCACAATTCCTCTCATGTTCCTTGAGTTTTCAGGACTCATAAGAAATGACATGTCCATTTTGAGTGAGGACTCCACCAAGTCCTTCCTTGCATGCATATGTACATACCACAAAATTCTCATTTGGGCCAACAATATTTAAAATAGGTGCACTAGTAAGCAATTCTTTCAACAAATTAAAGTTCTCTTCAAACTTTGTTGTCCATTCGAATTTAATTCCCTTCTTTTGTAAAGAAGTGATGGGATGAGAAATCTTAGAGAACCCTGCTATAAATATTCTCTAGTAACCAGCTAATCCCATAAAATATCTAACTTCTGAAACATTCCTGGGTGATGTCCATCCTCTAATGGATTCAATCTTCTCTAGATCCACTATTGTGCCTTGTTCTGAAATAATATGCCCCAAATAATGTATTTGTTATTGGTAAAAAGAACACTCACTAATATTGGCATAGAGTTGGTGTTCCCTCAACACTTGTAACACCAACCTCAAGTGATGTCCATGCTCTTCCTCAGACTTATAATAAATAAGTAGATCATCCAAGAACAAAATGACAAAATTATCTGGATAATTTATGAATATGTCATTCATTAAGCACATAAAGACAACTGGTGCATTGGTAAGTCCAAAGGGCACCAGTACAAACTCATAATGTCCATACATGGTTCTGAAGGTTGTCTTATTGATGTCTTCTTCCTTGATTCTTACCTGATGGTAGCCTAATATCAAGTCTATCTTTGAAAATATATTTTCTCATCTTAGTTTATCAAAGAGGTCATCAATTCTGGGTATATGGTATTTGTTCTTCACAGTGGATTTATTTAGCTGTCTAAAGTTTGTACACAACCTCAATGTTCCATCCTTCTTTTTTATGAAGATTATCGGTGCTACCCAAGGTGAAACACTTGGATGTATGTACCCTTTCTTCAACAACTCTTCCAACTATATTTGTAACTCTTTCAATTCAGGTGTACTCATTCTGTAAGGTGCTCTTGATACTGGGGTAGCACCTAGTACTAAATCAATAGAGAAATCTATCTCCCTCTTTGGTGGCAATCCTAGTATTTCTTGGAATACATATTCAAACTCTTGTAGTACCAAAAAATATTCAAGGCTTGGACCTTTTGTCCTTTCTGGCTCCTCCACATGGGCTACATATAGTTGACATCCTTTCCTCAAAAATTTCTTCAGTTGTAAGGCTAAAATCTCTCTTATAGAAATGGGTCTTGGAATTCCTTTCATAGCGCTCTATTTTCCTTCTTCATCAAGACATGTAAAGGTCTTGTTATGACAATCTAGGAAAACATGGTGTTGGTCCAACCAATCCATTACAATTAGGATGTCATAATATCCTAATGGGATGATATTCATATCAACAACAATATTTACTCCATTGAGATTTATTGAACAACTTCTGACAACATCATTGATCCTTCTTTTGGTTCCAGTGGCTAAGTGAACCAAACTTGACTTCCCTAGATTACTTTTCTCCAAATGTAATCTATCCACTATTTTAGGATCAATGTAACATCAAATTTCTCCTCAATCAATTAAAATAGCAATAGGATTATTAATGATCTTACCTTCCACTTTGATCATATTGGATTGGTCCTCTACTTGTCGATATTCTAAGGATACATATATTCTTCCCATGTCCTCCATTGTTGTAGCCTCTTGGATGTTGTGCATGGTCTTTTCTTTATCTCCTCTGTTATGGAAATACTTGTATAGGAGATTTTCCTTTCACCCCAAACATTTGCGTGGTGGTATTCTTCTTTTTTCCTTAGAATTCCTATTTCTTGGATTCCTCCTTAGTAGAATAATATTGTTGATTTTTATTAGGGTTGTTTCTATTGAAAGGAGGTTTGAACCCCTTCCCCCTATGATCATATTTCTCCTTCTTCTTATCCTTCCAATATTTCTGCATGGATTCTCTTCCCTTGCCTTGCTCATATAGGTACTTATCCTTCCTGATGGACTTTGTCAAAGTCATGGGCTCATCATAATGAATCCTCTCTTTATAAAATGAAGGCATTCCAGTCAAAAATATTTGTATTTTCACCTTCGCATCCTTTGTAAACCCCACATATTTTAGCAGTTCCAAGAACTTCCTTTTGTACTTTGACATGGTCATACTTCCCAACATTAGTTCAAATAAATCTTGCATATTCTTGTCATAGAAGTGCTCTGAAAGGTACTCCTAAAAACATTTCTTAAACTGCTTCCAAGTGATCCTACTCTCATTAATGTTCTCAAGTTTCTTCAACTGATCCCACCACAAAGAAACTTTCCCATGTAAATGGTATGTTGCAATTCTTGCTTCTAGGTTTGAAGAGTAGTTATGCAATTGAAAATACCTCATGAGTCCAAGAAGCCATGCTTCAACATCATCTTCTCCTTCTCTTTCACCATCAAAGGATGGTGGCTTAAGTTTCCTCAACTCTCTTTGCAAATTGTCCAATTCATGTCTTCTTCTTTGGTGCCTAAAAGGAGACACTTCTGGATTGCTTATGGAGTCTTCATATGCATAAAATTTCATCGTCGAGTAAGGTGGTGAGTGATGTGTATGAGTTTAGTTGGAACTTCTTGAATGAGAATCTCTTCTGTAGTTACTTCTTCTTTCATGATATATTTCATCTTCCTCCTACCTTAAGTCTGACCCATTCCTTGTTTTCCTATGCAACTTATTTAGGATTTGCATCACTTGAGAATTTATATAATTTTTTTCTCTCATCAACCTCTCATTCTCTTCTTTGTAACTCTGCACTTATACATTTAGGCTTCTCACAATCTCTATTAAGGTTTTTTGTTCCCCTCTGCTCATGTGCCCATTTGATTATGTCTCTGCATTACCAACATTGATATTTTGACCTTTGGCTTCTTTATCGTGACTAAAGGATTCCTCTCTTTCCTCCATTTCTTGAATATGCATTCTTATATTGATCTAATATGGTTATATTCCCTAATTCTTCAAAATGTTCAAGCAACCATTTTGTTAGAATTATGCATATCATATAAATTTTGTCAAATAATTCTACAAGTCGTTTTTATACTCAATTCATGAAGAAATATATCCTCATTCTCCAAATTATAACAATTGAATGTTATTATCCTATGAATCATATCTCTAATGAATATTCCCATGCCCCAATCCGATATCTGAGCTAAAATTTATGGCTTCCCGAAAAATTCATTTTCACCCTTTTGTGCAAACAAGATCTTGTAGCAGTAATGGAATGGTTGTGTGCCAATATTGTCAAATTATTCCACAACCTATTCAAACTGGTACAAAATTCGAATTCTACATAGGTACTTCCTTCAATCCACTTTCCTTGTGACCACAGACTCGAAACCACGAGCTTATCCACTCTAAGTGATGTTCCTTAAGTGTTTTTCTCTTATTTTTCTACACAGGACCCCGCTCGAAAATGTCTGCAGGTTTGTTCACTCCTAGGCCCTTCATGCCTCTAATTAACCCCTTTACCTTATCATCAGACCGGTGCTGGAAAAAGGTCCTATGGACTTCAACATTCATGCATTATTCCAGAGTAATACTTCCTGAAGTACACTTCACCAAAGAACTTATATTATCTCCACTAGTAGATTGAACGGTTGAGATTTAATCTCCCATTGACTGGATGATCTCGAATCATCTGGAGGATTCAATCTGATCAACAATCACAACTTAATTCATTGTTGGGATGGACTATTCTTATTCATTTCAGGACTTTAACACTTTGGGACTCCAGAATATTACCACTCTCAACTCATTCAATTCCCTTAGAGTGATACCTGTCAAGGTGGTCATAAAGTGTAGGCGACCGATGGTTTTCAGTTAACATTATCCACTTACTCTGTCCTCCCACTTCTTGATTGAACTACTAGGAAGGATCCTACCTGATCTTGATCTATGGTTGTCAAGACTTCGACACTCCGAGACTCTCGGATATTACAACTCTCAAGTTGTTCAACTCCCCACGGAGTGATACCTGTTGAAGTGGTCATAAAGTGTAGGCAACTGGTTATCATCGGTTAATACCTCCACTTGCGATGTCCTTCCACTAGCTTAATCCAACAATTGATAAAAGTCTTGAAGGGATCTTAGATCGATGGTCTGCATGAATTCACTACTTTTGCCTTCGACACTTCACTGGTAGAGATGTTGGACTTTCTCGGAGGCCATAATCTCAGAGATGACATGGCATGATAATTTCACGTATGGTGACATGGACCCATGGTATGTGTGCCACATGTCACTCAAAAAATGGACATGTTAGGATCCAAAAAGGTACCGAACCCATGTGACACGTGTCCCCACAAAACACCCCGACCATGTGGCATAAGACATGTCATCCACAAAATCATGGATGATTTTAGGGGCTAAATTTCGCTCATGGGCTAATTTTCCATGGTTTTTCCAAAAATGAGATTCGCTATTTTAAAAATGATTCACCCAAATTCTATAGCATAAAATTATTTAAACTTAAAAATCACCAAAATTTTATAAAAACTATATAAAATCCTTATAAATTTGAATATTTTTACAAAAATATCGCCAAACATTTATAGTTGGCATATTAAGGATTAGTAAGATTCGCCAAGGTTTCTACATTTTAAAACAAATTTGCATCCTTAAAATCATCCCTGCGCAAAATAGGCATCCACATTCCTCTGCTTTAGATCTGATGACCTGCATGGTTCGTGACTGCAAAATTTCACTTCATGGCTTCGACACTTTGTAGCTTCGCCACTTCACAGCTTCGACACTTTGCAACTTTTCCTAGTCTTCAGTAATCACCGAAGTGGTGAAGTTCTGGAGTTTTCTACCTCCCTCTTGGCTTCGATCAATGGTTGAAAATCAACTAGTTCGATCTGACGGTTGGGACTTAATATCTCCCAGCTTTTGGCTTCCCTCTATATGACGGTCATTGTTTGTTGGTTGTGGAGATTAATTATCTTATTGTTTCACAGGTCTTTATTTTCAGCCATGTTTATACCACATGAAGACTGTACACCCCTCCATGTGGGGGGGTTGCAGGGGGGATTTCCCCCCCTGCGGGGTCTGGGATCAAGAAGGGTCCCAACGGAGGTTCGAGGGAAAACATTCTGTGATGGGGGTTTGGGGGAGAAGCCCCCGAAGGAAAAAATTTCCTTGTAAATGTATATTTTAATTTCATAGTAAATTTGGAATGTTCATTATAAGGTTTCATGTATGACGATAGAATTTATGTTAGGGTTTTTTTCCCTAGAAGGAGTGTTATAGCCCTAAAATTCCCTACTCATGCATACATGGAATTGGTCCTTCTGCTTGCACAATTTTCCAATTCACTGCTAAGGAACTTGTTGGCACAGGGGCAAACCCAGGGTTCAACTCTTCAACAACGCACTAACAAAACCCTAACTACCAGCCCTTTTGGCAACACCTGCAAAGAAGATGAAGTCTCACCCAAGGTAGAGGCAGGGGTGGTTGCAGGACTTAAGTGTCTGCAACCTAGCTAGGACACAGATCTGTGATTACAAAATTCTAAAAGAGCTCTTAGTAGTTATTGTTCATTAGTATTTAACCCTTGTTCACAATGTAGATAAACCCTAATTACAAAGTAGCGCGGTATTCAACAAGACCTGACACATTCAATCACTTAGCATATAGAGATAAATCAAATCTATAATTCATTCACATGGCTAATCATTAAGCTATCATATCAGATGTATCTAAACATTCATGAAGGTAAGCACAAAGCATAAATCATATGAACAATATAACAACCATAATGCACAAAGCAACCATAACATAGGATATACGTGGTTCACCCCCAGCCTGGGGCTACGTCCACCAACTATTTTTCTCTTTATTTTCTTTTGTCAATCATCTACATGCATAGAGCCACGAGATCCTACTCTACATAGGACAGGAGATCTGCGTGCACTTTTCCAGATCCTCCTTCCCCAATCTAGTTTACAACACAAAGCCTTCTTACAATATACACACAAGCTTCTTACAACCACTTTCACTTAGCTATGCAAGTGTTCAACACAACATGCACAAAGCATTTACAACTATTTACACTTAGCTCACCGGCCAACTAGATCTACTTTTTACATCACCTAACTACTTATTTATACATTACAAAAAGGGCCTATACATGGGTAAACCCATAGACTGACATCCCCATACTCATTACATAAACCCTAATCCAAAAAATTCCCTAGAAAGGGGCCGAGATCCCGCGATCTCCACTTTGACTTGCACTTCGTCTTCTACTAGCCTGTTGAAGTCCCAAAATTGGTCAAACATGACCAACGTTTCCACAAAACCTGGTCAAGGGACAACAAAACTTCTTTTAAAAAACCAACTTTTTGAGCATGTACGTGCCTTGATGCACTAATTCCCAAGTAGATACACTTTTTGCATGCTAAACAAATCATCAACATATTGTGAGAGATGGCATTTGGAAGGTGCACTTGGAGCATTTTCAAGAGAATCCCGAACCAGTTTCGCGAAGCATCGACTTGCAAAGGTTGTAATCTCCAATCTTTGAGTATTGAATAAAATAATCTCTTTTCCCTGTCCCAAATGATGGTTTTTATGTCTTTTCATTGATGTATACACAACAACTTATATCTAACCCTAATTGATGAATAGAAATAGTATGTTTGTATCATTTTTTTCCTAGTTGTGGATGCATGTCATCTTTGGGAGTAGACTTGCAGCATTGGGAGATACAAAGCTTGAGGAGGTCAGCACCAAACGATGGATTAAAGGTACAGTTTCTGACTTACTCTTTGATCACGTTATGTTCATAAATTTTGGAATGTTTGGGGTAGTGTAGGAATTAGATTGATTTTTAAGGGATTCATTGCTCTGTCTATACTTAGAACCCTGGTATAGTTATAGGGGGATTTTCCCACTAGCACAATTGGCGACTCCACTGGGGAATATCTCTAGCGTTTTAGAGGGAAGTTTTTGGGTTTTATTTTTCTTCTTGATTTCCTTTTGAGTTTAATTCAAGTTCACTGAGTCTTTATAGGGTCTTTGGTCACCTGTAATGTGCATGCCAGGTTTCCCTGCCATGTTAGTCTGCCTAGTCTTTTTATTTTTGAAAATTCTCAGAGGTGTACCCACCTTGTTTTGGGTCAGACTATGTACATACACAGTCTTCATAGTAGAAAAACGGTGTAAATACATAGGCTGCTGATGCAATATCCCACATCTTTGTGTCTTGAAAGTGTTTTTTTAACAAAGAGAGGCTTGTATCTTTCCTAATAGAAGTAAAGGCTTCTCAGGACTTTCTTGAACCTGTCAGAGTCTTTGTCTTTGGCCATAGCTTGGGTTAAAGTTTCGGTTAACTTGTTCCTTAGTTTTATTTTGTTTTCCCTAAAGGTTTAGAGAAAAAATTCAAGTTTTAGATCCTCCTTTCAGTTTCTAGTTTGAATATCTGCGTTTAAGAAGTTGTTTTAGGGTCTCTATCAATATTGGTTTTAGTTTTCTCTTTTTTCCTGTTTCTTTCTTTGAAAAAACAAAAAAAGGATTTTTATTATAGTTGTTTCTTGTTAAAGCAGTTCAAAAAATCAAAAAATAATTTCTTTCTTGCATTTAATTTGGTAAAGTAGCCTAATTGTCTGTTTACAGAAGAAAATAATCTTTGTTTCAAATTTCTTTTTTATTTCCTGAAATACAAGTAGCTTTTCTTAGTCAAACGAAAGCACTTTTTAGGGAGCTTTTAATTTCAAGATCTTGAAACATTCATTAGAAAAGTTGAATTTTACAAAGAATTTTACAAGCTTTGCTTTAATTTCAAAGTATCTTTTTTTCTTTCAATTGCTCTTAAAGTTCTCATCCTTATTCATATCTTCATAACACCATTAGTTGCACGACCACATCCTTTGTGTAAATCAAGCTTTAAAATTAACGCTTAACTTAAAATATACTAGAATTTCTATTTGTAGGGTTCACCGACTAGTTTAGGATTTTAGAGCCTTCAATTAGGTGTGAAGAGGAAACTCTTCAAGACCATTTTAAAACAAACATTGGAGTCTGAGATAGGGAGTGTCTTAAGTCCATCATCGTAAGAGTTAGCTAAGACCTTCCTATAACATAGGGGATAAACACGAGGTTGTGTGAGGAAAGGAAGAAGAGATAACCCCTCCAAAGTCGAACTAAACATAGTGGGGATTATATATTGAGGGTTTTTCTCAGGAGCACTACCGACCACATTTTCCTACAGAGCTTTGTGGACCTCGAATCTGTTTGAGATTCTTAGTTTTCTTCTGGACCAATTGCTTTCAACACCCTTGAAGGGCTTCAGACTTGTTATCCTTCTCATTACGATCTGTCTGACTGTCGACTGTACCTTCCTGGTGATTGATTGTGAGTTGACAACCTAGTTTCCTATATTTTACGGACTTACATAGGTGACTGTGGGGTTATACCACGGTACCTAGGGTGGATGTCGTATCTCACTTTTCAAAGTACACCTGGAGGGCACTTCCGTGTTCGAGTTTCACTTGCACCGGTTAGTTGCTCTAGTGTCGATTGGTGTAACTGTGCTTCCCACTAGTTAGTTGACTGCTTGATTTATCTTTAGAAAATTTTTAGTGTGTGCTTTGTGTTCCACGCTAGTCAAACCTTACTGTGTCGGTTGATCATTTCACAAAGTGGAAGATCAACAGCTCTTCCAGTTGTGAAGGCTTCAAGGCATGTCACTGGTTACTTCGGAGCCACCTCCACCACCGTCAAGGCAAAGACTTCATCAAGAAGGATCATTCAAAGTGACCAGACCACAGGAAACTGTACCTGAGCCTACCCTGAGAGGATACTTTCCATCTCCTGAGGAATCCATCATATTTGACCTCAAGACCGAAGGTTTCAAGCCAGCTAATCCTCTGATTACCGATTTGTCGACGCCGATCTTAATTCATATTGTCTCTCCCAAGGTGAAATCTTCTAAGCGTAAGTTTATTCGACGAGCGAAAATGGAAGAAAATGTTGCTACTTCGTCTGGGATTCCCTGTACTCCTGTTACGGCTACCATTGGAGGGGACATTGTACTTCCTCCCCCACTTTCCCCTTTCAGGACCACAACTGTCTTGACACCCTTGACTTCGGCTAGTTGTTCGATTCCTTTGATGGCTTAAACCACTGTTCTGTTCACTCGAAACGCGACAGGATATCCCTTCTCATATGGTATTCCCGAATTTGATACGAATCCAGTCCTTACTTACTCTACTTTATAGACCATGGGTCTGGGGGCAGAGAGATCTAATGCTCCCTTGCAAGGGTCAACCGTGGGCACTACTGTCCCTTTTAATTTTATTCCTTACGGTGGGGGTCACATACCTCCTCCGTCCCCTTCACTCGGTGGCACTTTTCAACAACCAATTGGGCCTAATGATAATTATAGATTGTTTGGTGGAGGCAGTTTGGGACCCTCATCCTATATAACGTCGTTGGGATATATGTTGTTCTCTTTTTTTGGTTTGTTTTGGAACAACACTTTTTCTTCGTCCACTTTCCTGACTGGGGACAACCCCGGTTTTGGTCAACAGAAACCGGTGCAAGGTACCATTCCTTCACAGGTAGTGACGACTGGAGTATACTCCACATAGGGTCTTTGGAATCCTTGGCAGGGCTCATTTCCCTCAAAAAGAATGTCAGTCGAGGGAAACCCTTTCCATACTCAATGTAACCCCGAGAAATGTTCTCTAATTATTCCAGGCAGATCGGTTGGGGGCATCCCCAACCAAGGTCCTTGGAACACAACACATGGAAAAATACTTGCGCAGGCTATGTCGTTCAATTTTGGGAGTCAGCCGATGATGCCTCAACAGAAACAATTTCCTTTTGTTGGTCAAGGCAACAATTTATACCAAAACCTTGGCCAGTAGTCCAACTTTTCTTGACAATCTGGTGCCAGTCAAAATCCAGGACCCTCCTTTCCTTTAAATAATCCTCAACCGAAACTACCCTTTCTGGCGACCCTGCATTTTCTAGACTTGTCGAGATTACTGAATGACCCAATCGATCATGATCCACATTGGCCCCCCATGCCGACCAAGTTTCCTTCGGATATCCCAAAATTTAAGGGCAAGCCTAGTGAATATCTAGGTGATCATGTGACTACTTTTCACTTGTGGTGCTCATCAAACTTGTTGAAAGATGACTCTGTTCAGTTGCAACTTTTTCAATTCACTCTTATAGGGGGTCTTGTGAAGTGGTATATCGAGCTCGAAGGCTCAAGGTACTCTTACTTTAATGACCTGGTGATGGTTTTCTTGAACCATTTCCAGTTACCAGTGAGATATGATGTCGACACGAAGTTGTTGACCAACTTCAAGAAAACCAAGGCTGACCACATCTTTGATCATAACCAAGAATGGAGGTGAAGAAAGAGCTTGATTAAGGTCAAGTTCCCTCCTTCTTTATTTCTTGAGTGGTTCTTGAAGTCTTTGGTTCCTTGCATGTCCAAAGGCATAGCAACATCTAGGGTGTTTTCGGAGGAGGAGGATATTCTGAGAGCCCAAAAACTAGAATTGATTTACTCTCAGTCTGGCATGCTCTTCGATATCTTACCAGATGCACCACGGTCTACTCTTGATAAGGCCAAATAAAAGTTTGGGCCCCACGCTAATGGCATAGTGGGCTCAACACAAAGAAAGTCCACAGACATGTTGTCAAATCAGTTATAGTAATTATCAATACAACAAACTGTGGCCAGCCAGACTCCTAGTTCGGTTTCCCCCTCTACCCAGACGTCATATGTACGCAGTGTGCATTCGACGACTCCCAAGGCCAACCAGCAGACCAAGGGAATGATGAAACAAAGAAACAAGAAGGGTAAAGGGGATAAAAAGGATACCAAAAATGTTGGCAGGGGAAAAACCGAGAAGAAGAAGTCGAAGTATCCATGTAATCTTTGCATGGAAGACCACTCAACTCACCTATGCCCCCGGCTTGCAAAATCCCAGAAGATACTAGCACAACACCAACCTATTGTATTGACAAACCCTTTTCCACAAGGGAAAAATATGGCTCAGGCTTCCACATCCATAAGCACGGAAGGGGGTAGTCGGGGACCCCCCGCGCCTACTACTAACAACTCGGATGCAAACATTTACATGATGAATGTTGATGCTCATTTTTCCGCTAGGACTTGTGACTACAGAATGTTGAAATTTGTCGAGAAGGGTAAGGTGTAAACTAACCCATTGAATCCTCTGCAAATTGAGAAGGTAGTGGGCAAAAAAATGAATCGTATCCCTAAAGGTGCATTTAAGAAGGCTTCCCATAATCCAAACATGAGGGCCACTCATAACTACTCCATCATGGAGGATTTTGCACAAACCCCTTGTACGATGTCTCCTCTCGAGGTTTTTCATAGTTTCCCCTCATAGATAAAATCTCTGTTGTTTGCCTTAGGAGAAAAAAAGACTAGTAACCCAAGAGCGATTGTTTTCGATCCAACCGACCTAAAACATCGTCTTCCTCACCATGTTTCCTTACAGATAGTAGTGGCATACACCACTAAATAGTTGACACAGAAAAATTGTCGTACGGTAGTTGAAGAGGGTGCCTCAACTTTCGTGATGTCGTTGACATGTTGAAAGGCCATTGGCCAACCTGAGTTGTCTCTTTTGCCTACATTTCTTATGGATTTTGATGATGGGTTGTTTAGACCACACAGAATAATTCCTTCTTTCCCCGTGCATTTAGGGTGTAAGACTGTGTTTGTCGAATTTGAATTGGTCGATGCACCTCTCGACTACAATATTTTGTTAGGAAGAAGTTGGAATTATACAATGCATGCAGTGGTTGCCACTTTTTTTGGGGTCTTATGATTTTTGTACGAGGGACAAATTGTAACCATAGACAAATTGTCCTTCTCTCGTCCTGACCCTTCATTGGGGGCTTCCACGATCCTGACGATTGATAACCTGCAGCCTGGTACTACCAACTTAGGTGTCAGTTTTTTTTCCGTTGTTGATGGGAACTTTTTATTATTTGTTTCCTTCCAATGATGTAAGGTTTATATCGGTTGTTCCCGACCAGCCAAGGACTATAATCTTTCAAGTGTTGTCTTTTAAAACGAGTTACTTTCACGAACCTTGGAATTCACCTTCCCCATCGGTTTCGATGGAAGGGATAGGGCATATTTGAATGGCCATGCCATTATCCACGATTGAGGTTGCATACAACATTGTCTAGAAAGCCTCAGTCAGCCTCGATATGGCTCCCCCATAGGAGTTAGATCCAGTTCTTGAGCCTATTTGGGCTCAGGATTATCTTGTCACTCAATATCCTTTAGACTTGTTCTTTCCCTCTGATGGGGAAATTCTTGAGGCAATGAATGGTCTCGATAGATCGTGGGATGATCTACATCATAGATCTTATTTTCTTCCCAAGCTTAGGAGACTAGAGGCAGGACAATTTGTTTTGAACATGAATGGGGATATCCCTTGTCCTATCAATCCTCTGGCTATGCATGGAGTATACACCGGGGGTAACATGACAAGAATTTCTATAATGATTTCGATTGATATATACAGAACCCCTGGTTTCATGGAGAATGTTTTCATCAGAGTAGACTTCTCCCATGAAGAAATTCATGTTTACGCCAATTTGTTCAAGTAGTTCCGCAATATTTTTTCCTAGTCTTACGAGGATATGCTAGGCATCGACCAACGAATATTCGAACATGAAATCACGACTTATCCTGATGTCAAACCGGTCTGACAAAAGCTTCATCTGGTCAATCCTCGAAAACTAGCGGTGATCAAGACAGAAGTAGAGAAACTACTCAAAGATGGTTTCATCTACCCCATACAATTGGCGGAATGGGTGTCAAACCCGGTTCCTGTCAACAAGAAACAGGGCACTATTCATGTTTTTATGGACAAGGCTTGATTGAAAGACAATTTTCCAACCCCGTTTATTGATTAGATTTTCGATGAGTGTGTGGGTTGCGAAGTTTTTTCTTTCATGGATGGTTTTTCAGGATATAATCAAATTCAAATCAAACCTGAGGACCAACATAAAATGGATTTTATTTGTCCTTGGGATACCTTCATGTATTGAAAAATTCCTTTTGGCCTGAAGAATGTTGGAGCTACCTTTCAAAGGGCCATGGCGTTCTCCTTTCATGACCTCAAACACATATTTGAGGCATACCTTGATGATTTAGCATCACGTTCTTGCAAGGGATCTAATCATCCTGCCCATTTACGACTAATCTTTGGGTGATGTCACTACTATCAAATTCGCTTGAATCCCAACAAGTGAATTTTTTGCATGACGTCATGACATTTATTAGGTTTTATCGTATCCACAATAAAGATCATGGTTGATCCTATCAAGGTTTAGGTGATAGTTCAATTGCCTCCCCCATGCACAATACCTCAACCTTAGAGTTTACAGAGGAAAGCTAATTTTCTTCAGCATTTTGTCGCTAATTATGTCGAGATCACTAAAGGGTTCATGCATCTTCTGAAAAAAGGGGTCCCATTCTGTTGGGATGAAGCAGCTCAATGCTTTTTTGACGTGTTGAAATGTGCCCCGATGTCTTCCCCTCTGCTCCAGCCTCTTGATTATAAAAAATATTTCTTGTTGTATTTGGCTATTGCAGAGTCGACCATCGGCATGGTCTTAGTCCAAGAGGATGACATGCTTGAAGAGAACATTATCTATTATCTTAGTCGAGGCCTAGTTGGACCAGAACTCAACTACTCTCACATTGATAAGATTTCTTTGGCAGTTGTTCACATTGTCCAACGATTCCATCACTATATATTGCTTTGCAAGACCACTGTCATTTTCGTTTTCAACCCTTTCCAATATGTGTTAACATGGTAGTTCATTGGCAGAAAGATTAGTAGATGGATAGTTATCCTACATGTTACACATTATTTGCGTCATCCCTATGACCGTTAATGATGTAAACCTATCTGTTGCCTTCGGAGGGGTCAGTGTCTTGAGTTCCTGAAGAAAGAAGGGAGAAGAACTTTTCCTGACAAAAGAAGTTGCATTTCCCTTTATAAAAACCCTATAAAAAAGGAAGTTCACAGGTTTCTCTATAGGCAGGGTGTGAGAATGCCTGATTCTCACAGGTTGCACCATAGCTGGGTTGCGGAAGGTTCCCAGGTTTCTCTATAGGCAGGGTGTGAGAATGCTTACACGTGAGAAAAACAAGCGTTTTCTCAAATCTTCTAGAAGGAGAAACTTTCATGGTGAGGTGGCATCCGAATGGTTTGGATCTTACTCGCTTTCATGATTTAGTGGGATCATCCTAACCTCTTCACCTTATCCTCTTCAACTTATAAAAGGAGAGGAGCTCTCAT
>JZKD02S0990039.1:571051-620239 GCA_000966675.3 Picea glauca | reverse complement strand
CAAAATATTCAAGTCAGCATAGAAGGAATTTCATGATTAAAGCTTAGAAAACAACATACCTCCACTTACCCAAAATGTAGATGAACTATGCAATAGGAATGTAGTTGTTGCAGCTACTGGATCAGGAGATCGTGACTGGTATTGTAGTTGCAACTACTATAACGCTGGAACTGCTGGAGCAAAGAATATGTGACTGCGACTATTAGAACATGGAAGGTGTCACTGGTGCAGGATCATGAAAATGTAGCTGTGAATGGCGTTGTTGCTGTAACATGAAAGATGGCACTGTTGTAGGATTATGTGAAAGGTGACTGCTACTGTAGCAGCACTACTGCAACTGCAACTGCGGAAACTACTGCAACTGCCATAACAGTGACCGATGTAACTGCTGTAATGATGACTGCTGTAATCGGATGTAACAACGACTGCTATAATCAGCTGTAACAATGACTGATATAACAATGACTGTTGTAACAACAATGGCTGGAACTACAACGACTGTCACTGTTGAATCAGAGAATGTGAAGTGGAGGAATCTGAACTTGTGCTGATGAATCATGGAAAAGAGAAAGTATGAAAATGTGGAACTGTTGTGCTCTCATAGATCTGAAATCATGCTGCTGTAACTGCTGAGGGAGTCATGAAAAAGTGTATAGTCTTCACTTGCTACAAAACCAAATGGTACAATCCTAATCATGCGAATAAATGTGTCGATGTCGAGCATGAAAATAAATCATTGGATTACCGGCCATTGATGAATGTCGTTAACCAATGTGAGGCAAACTCACCATTGATGTAAATGAGTGCCAAGGTACCTGAGTACATATTCCGAAGTGCGAATAGATGAGCTGATGTCGAGCCACTTGCAAGATTTGACAATCAAGGGACATTGATGTATTCCCATGATTTCCAACGAGAGAACTTGCCATTAAGGCATGCAAGCCTCCAGGTACTCAAAAATGGACTCTAGTCTATATCCTAGATAAGGTGTTGAGTTCAATGGGGCAAGACTTGTTGAAAGGTGGGCCTTAAGGAATCCCACATCAGTCAACGCGAGTTTGTACAAAGAGATTTGGTAGGACTATAAATGGAAAGAAATCACGGGCAAGCAATGTGTATTAGCATGGCGAGGAAAATAAGGGAATGTAATCATGGAAAGGGAATAAGTTTTATTCAGAAGGCGAACTAGAATGGAAAAAGAAGGAAAAAATGAACTGAAAGGAGTGTATGCGATTTAGAGAAATAGGCGTACATGAAGTCGTGAAGGATAAGGCAATGAAATAGTGGACTCTAGTACATGGATGATGAAAAAGCTTGGAAGGAGAATGGTAAGTGATCATGTCATGACATAATTGATTTCTTGAAAGATGGGTGTGTAACAGCAGATGTCATGACATGTGTGACACGAAAAATTTAGCTTGTTCAAGCTGTCAATGAGGCATGTTTTCTTTACAAATATCTATGATTCATGAAAATCACTTCAGCATGAAATTGATCATCTTCGAACCTGAAAAATGTTAGTACTAAACCTGCAGCGAAATAGTGAGATCATTGAAAAACATAAAATGCAGGAATGAGTACAAATGCCAACAAAAATGAAATGTGTCTTTCTTAACTTTTGCCGTAGGCAATCTCCCTTGTCAAAACCTGTTTCGAGTAACTCAAGAAATTAACGTTAAATACGAAAACATGATTCCAATAATGCTCCAGGAAGTGGAAAGGTCCATTTGCAATGTTTTGAGTTTTATAATTTTTATAGCTTTTATAATTTTTCAGTGTTTTTGTTTTATTTCTATAACAAAAGAAAAATAAAAATAAAAAATTATGCTAAAGGAAAAAAAATTATTACTATACAAAATAAAATAAATAAAAAATCACAGTACTGTCTCAGCTTCAGCTAGTCAAGCATAAGTTCCTGAAAGTTACATAGAACTGTCTATCTAGTTGCCCACTGTGCAGGCAAGCATATTACTAATTTTAGCAAGACTTAGCATTTTCCCCTCCCTATAAAAAGTCGTCGTGTCAAGTTCTGAACTCTTTCCTAACACAGCCATGAAAGTCAGATGCAGTTTCTGCAATGGTATTGACAGATTGTAAGAAGTTCTTGTACAAGAACCTTCTTACAGTCCTTGCTTCTCAATGCCAAGCAGATGCCGCAATGAGAATTCTGTCCAACCATCCAAAATGCATAGCTCCTCCTTCCTTAGTCTTGTAGCTATTGCGGTATGATTGGTGGAGCAAAGATTTAACTATGTCCTTGACATTGTAGACACACTTTCATCGAGCATGTGATGCAGTTGGAATGAAAAGTTGACTGCTAAAGCCTCATCTGGATTTATGTTAAGCATCCATGGTTGGGCATCTCCCACTTTTCTGTAATGGATATAAATTGTAAAGAAGCACCAAATGATTTGCAAATTGTTCAAGCCTCTTTCCTACAACATCCAATCCCCCAGCAATATGTTTTACAGGTTCAGGATCATCTACTCCAGTTTCCTTAGCCTCATTTTCTACATGATGTGCATGCTGCAATTATACAAGGGTTGAACATAACTCGACACCAATCCTCTCTCTTCCACACTCTGATTTGACACCCACCATATTTAAATTCTTATATGGTATGGATTTGATTTAGGTCAACTTGATGATAGTTGAGTGCAGTACATGAGAATCGTTACTCTCAGAGAAAATTTGTGTGCATTCTGCGTCTTAAGGGTGTGAGTGCATGAATGATCTGGGTGGCCTCTTCATTTTATAATAGATATGATTACAGGGATAGTAATAGGTCAACCCACCTGTGAGACAAAATGACGTTAATGTATGTGGTTTCTTCTGTGGACTGTGCTACAGATGCATTCTCACTAAGATTGCTGGCATGCATTGTGCTGACTATGCCGGTTTCGATAGAACCTGTGGAAGGCTGCATGGTAGTAGCACTGAATAGGGTGTCAAATAATCTGGGAGAAGAAATAAAAAATTGCCCGCCACCATCATGGGCAGTTACGGGTTATCCCACTTGAATAGTCTGAGACCCTCCAGGTACGTCAAGCATAAAGAACACCCCACCTTGGTCCCTTTCATTTGCTATCAAATCGTTGTTTGGTGTTGTTGAACCAGCCTCTTCTTATTGATTAGGTCTCAAATTACTATTAATATTATTGTTACTATCACCTGCAGGCAGCTGATACCTGCACATTGGACAAGTACTATGCAGTTTCAACCAGGGCAAGAGGCAATGAGAATGGTATATATGTTTACAAGGTAGTTGTCGAACAGATTCTCCCAACTTAAACTCATCTTTACAAACAACACACTCTGAATGATCGTTAGAAACATCACACTCTGTAATTTTAATGGTGGGCATTGCCTCAATGGCTGCTTTAGATGTAGGAGGACTCCCATACCTACTCGGATCATTATCTGCTAAATGTTGGATAAGCATTTCCAGACCTGGTCCAAATGTACCCGGCAAGTTTGTTTGTGTACCATTTCCTCTATTCGCAAACACCACTTGTAGGGCTCCTGGTCCTACTGTTGTTGTCCCTATGGGAAACTTAAACACACGCCTTTGGACTACCACTGTGGGGTTAGACGGATCATTAGCATGGGCATTCATAGACTCTACATCTTCATTACTGCTATTATTGTCGTTAAGTTGAAGGCCCTGGAGGGTGGGGACAAGTGTATCCAAGAGTTGTACTAATGACTCTCCTCCTCCTTGCGAATTTGGGATTGGGTTGGTTTGAAAGTTAAGGAGACGGATTAATCTAGGATCCATGTTTAACAAATTTGCCTGTAAAGCATCTCTGGCTTCTTCCATATGACTTAGGTGAAATATCAACAGGAAGTTCCAGTTCTTAAGCTCGTTTGTCACCTCTTTGTACAGAGTCTTCCGTGCTTTCTCGACTTGATCCGGTCGTGCCCCATGGATAGAAATGACAGCTTCTGGATTAAATACGATGCCAGAGATCTGATACATCTGTGCCAACGCATGACAAAAAACACGAGCAACACTGTCCTGGACACTTCGAGAGAAATTCACACAAGCCCAGGAGTTTACTGTTCCTCCGTTATGGGTTAAACGTCTCGTCACGTCACATCACTCTGGCATATAGATCGGGGATCGACTACTATCTAAGTGTATACTTATATTGATATCTTCTTGATAAAACTTCCGACGTCGATGATATTAGGGTTGGTGATCAGGGAAAGTTTAGGTGCACAACTTCTCGGAAAGTCCTCATGAGTCATCTTCATGAGCTTCCATCGTCAAAAACGTTTCGAGCATCAAAAGTCGACGGTGTCACTCCTCTTTTGTGCGACGCTTATTATTACACCTTTCCACCGAAGACGAATGGATCGGTCTTCGGAAAATTCCTTCTCGAGGCCTATTCATAGAAAAGAAATGCTTTCATCGGCCGATGCCGATGAAGGTCATCACTCGGCTACTTTGACCTATCAAACGGTTTTTTCCACCTTTAACTTTTACCGATGCTGAACTTCTTAAACGATTCGGGGAAAATTTTGGGTCGTCGATTCCTTGGGTAGCTGTTAAGTCCCTTTTAGAGTTAAGATGATTCTTTGTTGTATGTTCAAGTAAACTTTAATCAATTCAAACATGAAAAATAAAAGATAAGCGAAGGTATCAGTTTCATAACTGAGGTGAAAACAGACAATGCAAAGATTGAGTGGTACCGAGAAAATAAATTGGCATAGATGTTTTAGGGTGTGTTGAGTGCTCAACAAATGGCGATTCACTGGATGAATGCAGAATCTATGCTTCTACCTCGTTCCCCTTGAGGTATTACCGAACCACAAAGTAGATATATATGATATCTCTTTTATCTGTATTAACTAATTTTATTATTATATTCAATTTCAATTTTTATTTTTTATTTTTTTATATTATTGAAATTATTTTTTTAGGGCTTGGCCATTTACTGGGAGGGAATCATGTTCCCCCCTCAGATTCTACAACCGGTAAGTGCCTACCCCGATCTTCTCAGCCACCTGGAAAGGTCTAATCCACAGGTTTTGAAATTTAGAATGTTTCCCCTTTGGTTCATTCGCTCTGTCCCATTCCAGGACCAAGTCTCCTACTTCAAAATTCTTCTCTTTAGATTTATGCTTATCGAACCATATTTTCACTATCTGTGGATGAGATAAGAATTTTGACTTATCCTTTTATCTCTCCTCTTCCAGCATGAGTAGAGTGTTGATTCTTTGTTGCATGGTCGAGGATGGTTCCTCATTAGAATCTTGGGCCAATTGAAGAGATGGCAGATAGAGCTTGTTTGGGAGGATGGCTTCTTGTCTGTAGACCAGAAAGTATGGGGAATTCCCTATAGCTTCTTTGGGTGTGACCCTATCGGAGCATAAGGAATTATGAAGTTGGTTATGCCAATTTATTTGGTTATCTGTAACCATCTTCTTTAGTATCCTTACCAGGTTCTTATTAGTTGATTCTGTTGTTTCCCTGAGGGTAATAATTTGCAGAGTACTTGATTATGATTCCTTTGTCCAGAGAAAACTTTGTTAATAGGGTAGAAGAGAAGTAAGCTACATTATCAAATACTAGAATAGAGGGGACACCAAACCTTGTGATCAGATGTTGTTCTATAAATTGTATCACTACCTTCTCGTTTACATGAGTCGAAGGAATGGCCTCTACCCATTTTGTGAAATAGTCGGTGGCAGTAAGAATGTACTTGTGCAGTTTTGAAGAGCTAGGCATAATTTCTCCTATGATATCCAACCCCCACTGCTCAAAAGGCCTAGAGACAGTCATAGGATGAAGTGCGATTGCTGCCCTTTTCTCCTTTCCAATGCTTATTTGACAAGTCTTACAATTCCTAGCGTAAGTATGAGCGTATTTGAACAAGGTGGGCCAGTAATAGTCGTCTCTCAGGATTTTATGAGCGGTGGTGTTTCCTGCAAAATGTCCTTCGGCAGGACCTTCATGGAGTTCCTTTATCACTTTGTCAGCGTCTTCTCGTTCAAGACACCTCAATAGTACCCCATCATAGTTGATCCGGAAGAGCACCGAATTTATAAATCAATATTGTGCAGATTTTAATCTCAGGGATCTCCTTTCCCTAGGGTTGAGGTTCTCGGGACAAGTCCCGTGATGTAGAAGATAAATTAAATCCTTGTACCAGGAGCCTTGTCCTAGGGATATGTATGTTACTTCTCCACACCATAGTGCTATTTTGTTTTCCCACCCAGAATCTTCGATTTCTTGATCCTGGGCTTCGGCTGTGAGCTTGCACAATCCTTGTCCTTTTACTAGTTTGGCAAGATTTATATCTAGATCAGATTCATGGACTACTGCCATCGAGTTCCCTCTTCTTTCCCCCATTTCTTGTTGGGTAAATAGGGATCGGACCGTACGGTGTGGCACAATCACCTTAGTGTGATTCTTGAGGATGTAAGACTTGAAATGCTTTACTGCTTTATAGACCGCGTAGGCCTGCTTGTCTACGGTAGGATAATTGATCTCAACTCCTTGAAGATTGGTACTCATAAATGGCACTGGAGCTTCATTGTTGTCATCATCCTTCTGAGTCAAAACCACAGCTAGCGATTGGTCAAAGGCGAAAGTATAAAGGGATAAGTCTCTATTGAAATCGGGACTTCGCAACACCGAGGCCTAGGATATGGCAGCTTTGATATTTTTGAAAGCGTCTTTTCATTCATCATCCCACTTAAATTAAACATCCTTGCGAATCATATTTTGTAAGGGTTTGATGATTCGACGAAGTCGGGAGTGAATTTCCTCACAAAATTGATTTTCCCAAAAAAGGACTACATATCTTTCTTGTTATGGGGTAGCGGGAGTTGAGCTATGGCCTTAATCTTTTCCGGCTCTATGTGAATCCCTACTTGAGATATAATATTACCTAACAACTTACCTTCCTCAACACCGAAGATAGTTTTCTAGGGTTCAGTGATATACCGTATTTCCTGCATCTCTCAAAAATCTGAGTTAATTGTTGGATGTGCTCTGCTCTATTCTTCAAATACACTGTTACGTCATCTAAATACACCACAACACACTTATTGATAAGTCCCCGAAAATCCATGTCCATGGCCCTTTGGAAGGTTTCTCCTGCATTGATTAGCCCGAAAGGCATGCGTTTATAAGTGAAGGTTCCCCATTTGGTTCAGAAGGTGGTTTTTAAATGGTCTTCCTATGAAACCAACACTTGATTGTAGCTTGAGAAACCGTCTAGTAGAGAGAAAATCTCCGAGCCTGACACGGTCTGCAGGAGTTGTTCCATTGGCAAGACGAGATAATTGTCTTTTTCTGAAGCTCTATTGAGGTTCTGAAAGTCTACGCATAGTCGGATCTCTCCCAATCTTTTCCTCACCAGAACAAGATTTGTTACCCAGACGGAATGCCTAACCTGGAAAATTATCTTCGCATCTAGAAGATTACTTAATTCCTGATACATGAGAGGCTCTAGGGAAGGGTGATACGTTCAGAGCTTCTATTGGAAAGGTTTGACTTTGGGTTTCAACGGGATGGTGTGTTAAATAATGTGGGTATCATATGTTTTATAATCCTTATAGGACCATGTGAAGACGTCTTGGTATTGTCTAAATAATTTGAGGTAGGCTTTCCTCTTTTCCTTGGATATAGTTTTACTGAGATTCACATGCTTTGGGTTCTCTGGGGTCCCAAGATTTACAGTTTCATGGAGGGAACAAGAGCTACCAGTATTTTCATTTTTAGGTCCTTTGAATCGTTCCTTTAGATCAAACAAATTCTCTAGATTAGCTATCCCCTTCAGGATTGTGTGAGCCTTTGATCTATCTATGTGTTGTTCTTCCCGAGGATTGGTTTCTGTTGAGTGCTCTTGGAACTCTTCATCGTCAATAGTGAGATATTTGAAATTGTCTTGGTTGGTTAAGAAGCTTATGATCTGTTCATCTCCCTTAAATACTTTCCAATTAGAAATGTTATTAGGTATTGATGGCTTGTAGAGCAGCTCTACAGTGAATCAGGAGGCTTCATAATATTCTAAAGGAAACAGTTTAGAAGCAACTGTGGCCATAGGAGTTAGCAATAATATTCTTTGCTTTGGGAATTGTAGTAATATTGAAAGCCTCAAAGCGTTCTATTAGCCTATGCACCTCCTATTGGTAGTTCTTAAGATGAGGTGAATTGCAATGTATAGTATTTCTCACTCGTCTAACAATAATTTCAGAGTCTACGAAAAGTTTCAATTCTTTGACATCCAGATCTATGGATTTCTTTAACTCTTGTACTGAGATTCATACTCGGCAGTGTTGTTGGTACACTCAAATTCTAGTCTATAGGACAAGAAATGATGGTTACCCTTCTGATCGATGAGGATGCACCCTAGTCCTGACCCTTCTTGTGATTTGGATCCATCAAAATAGAGGGTCCAAATTCATGAACGATAATCGTTCCTTTCTCTACCATCATTAATGTTATGTTTCCCGATCTTTTCTTCCACACGTCCTAGCGTGGGGTTTTGACAGAAGAGAGAATCTTCTATCGGCATCGATGATTCATCTTGAAAAGGGATCTCGGAGTTTTGGCTAAGAAAAACATTGGACAGGAGAGGAGAAAATTTCCTAAAGTGAGAATCACAGGAGTAATTTCCTAATATGGGGAAATCGATAGAGGTTGGTTCATTTGGGGTTTCTAAATTGGTGACCGTATGCTTCAGATATCTCTCCCTATCGATTCTGATCATGTTCTTGTATCCCTTTAGAGGTAGCTAAAGGTGTGCCCAGTCTGTACTAAAATATTCATTTAGATTTCTAGACCAATCTTGGCTCAACAATAGCCCATATGCCTCAGGGATATCCACCACAATGATGTCACTGACCTGTACAAAATTAGGATGTGTTGCTATCCTAATCATCACATCTTTGAGTTCTCCCATGATCTTGACCTGGGTCCTGTCCACTTGTATGACATTATTATCACTTTTGAGAGGGACAACACTTAATATATTAGAAATGGCCAAGGGCATGACAATAAAAGACACCCCGGAATCCACCAAACAATTGTGAATATTCCTATTGAAGACTTCAAACGTTAAAAGGAAAGGTGGTACAAAAGGCCTCTCCTTCCTACCTTGCGAGTAGGTATTTATGGTTGGCTTTCTCGCTAGATCTTTTGGGGATAGATTCTTCTTCTAACCATTGCCGATGGTTGGATCTTCTACCAAGCTCAGAGCTTGCAAGAGAAAGTCTTTCTGCTGAGGAATCCTACATATGTCCATAAATGATATATTAGCTTTTAACTTCTTCAAATCTTCGACTACGTTGTAATATAGTTTGGGAAATTCCTGGGTATGGATGCTTATAGGATTTTTACTGGGGGAGAAAGGTATTTTTGGGTGATCGGGAGTTAACTTACTCTGTGAGGCCTGGGTGGCGTCGATATCTTTCAAGTCGGGTTGACCTTTACTACGTGTCTATATTACCAAAACTTCTATGGGTTGTTCTCAAGACTCAAACAGATCATCTGAAGGCACGATCATGTTGGGATCCCATATCAGCATGGTTGTGTCTCGTGGTGGGTCAGCTTCTTCTTGATCAGCAATATTCATGGCCGAACTGCTTGACTGTTCGATCAGGGAGACTTCATCTAGAAAATGATTGGCCACTAAATTCATGGTGTGGACCCATTGAGGGCATTCTCTTTCAGAGTGGTTCTCCTAGTGATAAGTACAGAAAGAATCAGACACAACATTCCCTAGGTCAATGTTTAAGTTGGCTGGGGGAGGTTCAATTGCTTTGAGAGGCTGGTTTTTTTTAAATAAAGGCTTATAGGGATTTTGTATTTGGTTTCCCTCCCCTGTGCTTCTCTTCATGTCTATGATCTCATTTGATGATTTCTTAACCATGTGTTGTAGATATTCTATATTTCCATTACCCTTGTTGGGCGTTTGTTTGGTCAGTTTCCTCGGCGGTCTAGTTAAAAGGAGTCCTCTCCTAGGAGGGGGTTGGGTCTCTCTTTTCACTAAAGAAGCCTAAACTTCTTTACATCCTTTCATCTGGAATTATATCGTCTTGGCCTCCTCAAAATTTTCCGCAAGGGTTCTCTTAGCGGCTCTTTTTAAAAACATAGAGATAGAAGCTGGAAGCGCATTGGCATAAACCTCGATTTGCAACTCTTGAGTTGGTTTCACCGCAGGCTGGAATTTGTTTAATATGGTCGTGAATCTTTGATTGAAATCTTTGACCCTCTCTTTTGGGGTCATGGTGGCTGAAAACAACTCAGCCATCAGGGCTCCTGTAGTAGTTTCTTCTGCAAATTTATCTATAAAATCTTTTAGGAACTTAGTCCAGTTGGTTATAAATCCTACTGGAAAATTAAAATACCACGTGGAAGTTGAATTTTCAAATGTGTAGGGAAAACATCTGCAGACTACGTCTTCATGTTGAATGTTGATAAGCCTGATCGTAAGTATTTTCAGGATCGTACTTGGGGAGAAACTTTTCCAGGGGCTGGGGAATATTATGTACTCATCCAGGGATGGCCACGACGTCTCCAACCAACCAAGGTTGGTTGTATTGAAGTGGGATTTCCATTTCCTCCTCATGATCATTATTACCTTCCATATCTTTGGAATCTGATTTGAGCTCCTCTTCTTCTGAAAAATCATTTGGTTCATAGATGTTTCCAGCTGGAATTTCAGGTATTAGATCAAGAGGTTCTTGGATTTCGATAATCGTGAAATCTATTAAGTCTTCTACGGAGTGTACGAAAACTTCGTCGGGAGTGCTAACCACAGGTCTAATTTTTTGTTTTATTCGAGGGAGGATGGGAGCTAAGGACAACGCACCGATTTTTCGGGTGTAGGCTCTAGTGATTCTCCAGAATTGATTCACTTCCCCGTGAGGAAGCGCGTAAGGTATTTCAAGGTGAAAAGATTCTTCCTCGAGCTGGGGTGAGTTACCCACTTTGGGAGTACTCAGAAAGTGTGGGCTATCTGTTGAATGACTAGCCATGCATGTGGACCATTATGAATCTGTAGGTTGTTTGAAATACTATATAAATTATATACTCAGGCATTCATTCTTAGGCCCTCCTTATAGCGCCAATTCTATTGATGGGTCTTAAATCCCTTGACTCAACAGTAGGAACCAAACCCGCCACCAAGGCCCAATTAGACTCCGCAATGTTTAAGATGGAATGGTTCTCCAGATCTTACGATCTAGCCAATTTATGGATGGGATTTGTGTTTTCTTATGAAGGCTCTTCCTTCAATTAGGACTGTTCTTTTCTATATTTTCTCTTGGGTGGGGCTGGTATGTCACATACCCACTACAACATAATAAAGTTTTCATTTTTCCTCAAAGGATAGAATCCCCGAAGTCCTATGGGGGTCTAGTGCAGGCTAGTTCTTCCCTGTTCACCTCCCTATGATCGTGGGTTAGGACCACCAGCCAAACAAACCAGGCGCCTTTTCGTGTTTCGTGACTCAGCGATACAATTGAGTCCAATATTGAAGGTAGAATGGTGAGGGGGCTTTGGAATGAAAACCCTGGTCGTAGATCTAGGCGCGTAGAATTTGGTCGTCCAGATCTACCCGCCGCTTAACGACAAAGCACTAGCTCTCTTTCTTTAGTCCCTAGTTCAATAGGACCACATACGTGCCTAAATGCAGGCGCCTTTCACAACTCGCGACCTCGCGAGTCGTGAGTCGAAGACCCTCAAATTTTCTTCACAAATCACCGATACCCGAGATCACAAAATGGGTATAGCTTCCTTCTGTCAGCGTCCTCTGCGCATGACCACCGGCTAGGCTAAACTCTATCTCCTCTCGCTATTCGCCGCTTCGTGATTTCAACGGTTGAACACTCGTTCCTCCCTTATGCGATCCTCTGAGACTTGAAAGTCAGCGAAGGTTGACCTTCCCTTCGTATTGCTCGCAACTTGCCCCTTCGTGAGTTGTAACGTCGAATCTTGGCACCTTCCCTTCACGAACCCTCGAGAAGCGATATTTAATTTTCCCTCTCGCGTTCTCACTACTCGCGACTTCGTAAGTCCAAGTGTTGAGCTCTCATGCCCTTCTCCCGCGAATCCCCGAGACACGAGAAGTCAACGGAGCATTGTCTCCCTTCTCTAGGCGATGCATGTCCACCCGTAAATCATGCGGGCCCCACCTTGAAGTTTTTCCATGTGTTCTCTCGTGCTCGTCTCTCAGCACTTCGCTACTCATGACTTGGAGCACCCAATCTTTGGGCTCTTACCTTGCAAACCTCCAAGTTTGCGAGATCCCTGGATCTCTACCACTTGTCCTTCTCGGATGGACGGTCTTGATCCTCTCGTGGCTTTGCCACTCGCGACTTGGAGCATCCAACCTTTGGGCTCTTACCTTGTGAACCTCTGAGTTCGCGAGATCCCTGGATCTATGCCACCTATCCTCCTCAGGTGGACAGCTCAGATTCTTTTTCCCCTATTCACGAGGGCTTAACCCTTCTCTATCTCCCTATAGATCTAACGACTGTCGGGTTTTCTAGCTAAGATCTGACGGTTCATATCGGTCCTGATGCCGTGCCCTTTCCCACTGCTCCTTGGACGTGGAAAAACCAACGGTCTAGATGTTCTCATGGACCCTGGGGGTCTACGATTCTGATTTCCTCGCTATTCACGAAGATAGAGGAAAAAGGGTTAAGGCAATTAACGCCCTCGTTTATTCCTTCGATTTAACGGTCGTGAATGACCATAGATCCCCCAACAAGATCTCATCCATTGATCAATACTTATCCCTACGCTACTACTTCGGGATTGTAAGAGGGTCATTCCTCTTCATATAGGGTTGTTAAGACTTGCACATTCAAGTCCTTTTTCCAGGTTCTTGGTAAACCTTTCCAAGGAGGGAATATCTGTGAAGAGGTCTATTATGGGGCATTCTTGGAGACAGATAAGGGGAAACAAATTCCTGAGAATGGACTGGAAGTCTAACTTGGCTCAACTTATGCATAATTAGATTCATTTATCAACATAAGCCATGCGTGGTTTTTCTGTTATAGGCATATACAACTACTAGTACTGATCAAAATACCACACAAACCTTCTTATAATGAAAACATTCATAGTTTCACAGCTTATGAGCATAATTATCAGAATACATATATATTTCCAGATGCCAGAGGAAAAATGCCTATCATAAATAACACCAGGGTTAAGAAATTGCTGAGAGGGGTGCTCGTTTCCACCCAACCGTAGGCTTAGTGACTCCCAGCGGATTTACCACTAGCCACCCCCAAGATGAGACCACGATGTTGTGAGACTGTGTCTCTGTTTGCCAGTGACTAGGAGCGAAGGTTGCAATCCTTCCTCTCTACTATCACTCCCTCTGCGTATTGCCAGAGTTCTCCCCTCGCGTCCCCCCTAATCGCTTCTACCCCACGCCTTACCCTCTTGTGAGGTTGTGTGTGGCATGATTACCCTCGTGCTGGTCAGACCTGATGGATCTATGGATGGGCGGTTCACCTCCCATCCCTCATTAAACCATCTACCTACCAGCCTGCGAGACATTTAATTTAGGGCCAGTGAGCCGCTTTTGGTTCTCTGGGCCAGTGGAGTCCAAATACGGTATTAATTCTCGGTAAAAGTTAACACCACCTTTCCAAGTGCCTTCCACTGCCATCGTGGTCTCTTTTTCTGCACATCCCCTCTCAGCAGTCCTGCAATAAAATTCATAATTTTATTCACATTTATGAGTTTTCCATAGTTCTTGGTCAGTCAAGTTATTTTTACAAACTGGGGGAAACAGGGTGTTACATGGTATGAGATATGCAAGCCAATATAAACCAACTTGACAAGTAATAGGATTGGGTTTTAACTACTAGGAAGAGGTTGAGCTTGGGATAAACTGCTGCTCAAACATGCAAACAATGATTCTATACCAAAGGGCCTAGTACTAATACATTAACCAAATGAGCATCTAATTACTATCTGAGAAAACTAATTTAACAGAAAGAAAACACAAATGTAATCAAGATCACGGTAAGCAAACTAATTCATCTACCATAACATTCATCACATAATAACACAACGACTTATCTTCATCATTAAAGCAAAGAACATCAAATCATTTCACCAGATAACTTGACAACATAATTAATTGTTCTTACTCATTTACTGCATCATTCATGGAGCAAGATAGGAAGTAGTTCTTCTCCAAGTCCAATCACATACATCTGATGAAAATATCTTATCTTTGGTCTAGAACGACTTCTCAATTCATAGCAGTCTCAAAATAATTCTTAACAACCAAAAAGAAAGAGTTCTTACAACAACCATAGACTCTAACTAATTGGTTGATGTTCTTATTTATAATATAACATTCAACCAAAATTAATGGCTAAGTACAGTTTGAACCAAACAAAAAACACCACGTGGCGTGATCACCCAATAGTTTCTTTAACAGTCCACCCGAGATATCTCTTGAAAAGGGTGACTTCTTTCATATTCAGACCAACTGATAAACATATCTTCATAGGTTTGAGCCCATGGGAATCTATGTTGTTCCATTGGGGCTGCATATACTCCTCTGATGTCCAATGCATGCACTCGGTATCTTACTAAACTGGATTTGAGCTGTTGTAGCATGGTTCAAGCTCTGATCAGGTGTTTTGTGAATTGTTGTACTTTCCCTATACTTGCATCGGTTATCTTTGCACATTCTTCGGCCCATAGCAAGTCTTCTTCGACATGCATCTCGAACAAGTCGCTTAGGTTGATAAATTCATCGGGGGTTCTTAACTCGGGAAGACCGACATCCTTCATCAATTTATTAATTTTACCCCAATGTTTCTGGCACTTGGCCCATTTCTTTTGGATTTCTTGATGTGAGTCCTAAGACATCTTAGCCCAGTACTCGGAAAATCTCTTCATGCGGTCGAGACTACTTTTTCCTACCAGCCGAATGCCATGTCTTTCTTTTTCTTGACCCTGCTGAACTGCCTCAATATATTCGAGTCTCTCTACTGCTTGCTATGCCTTTTCATGTCATCGCTCCATCTCCTTGCACGTCACGAGCGACATGAGAGTGTCCTCCTAGAACTCGACTATGTTTGTGGTTAACAAGTGCCTTTCTTTCTTGAACTCATTGTAAACTTTGTTGAAATCACCTTTCAAATACACAATGGTCTGCGTAGTGCTCTTGTAGTACTCAGCCAGATGGCACAAGTGTTCGAGCTCCTTTAGGGTGCTGGCTAATTCCTTTTAATCACTCCTAGCTCTATCCTGGACGACATCAGAGAGTGCTTTTCCCACGTCGACCAATTCATAGGTACAGGCTTTTGTTGTGTTGATTAAGTTCTCCTCTTTGGTAACTAAGATGGAGTGATCTAAGGTGATCCTTCTCTTCTTTGCATTCCTTTGAACGATGGGATTTCTCTTTTGATCATAGAAGATCACATAGATATCTGCTACATTGTCTACTGGATCTAGTATCTGCTGATTGCCCCATGTGAGGTTGTTTCCCAGGCTTCCAGCGGTGTATATTTGTTCAAGAGTGGGCTCTTGAACTTCCTCGCTCTTCCTTTTATATCTGACCTCTACTTGTCGCTCGTCAAGGATTTGAATATTGTGCAGAATACAGGTGTCAGGTATATACTCGTTACTTACTTGCTCGTTGGTCGTAGAACTGTCGATTTCCTTTTGCAGAGGTTCGTCACTCGTACCTACATCTGTTTCCGGTTCATCGAACTCCCTTGTGTCGAGGTCACCTTCAACTTATGTTTCCTTTTGTGAGACCTCCTTGTCTTGAACCTCGGGCTCAGGGGAAGAGGTTTTCTCGAGACACTCTTCTTCTTGGACATGCATCGGGGTGCCATGAGAGGGCTCCAGACTCTCATCGTCATTGTATATATGTATAAGTGTGCTCAAGGGTTTAGGCACTTGCATTTGTATCAACACCCGACCTGTCTCAGGTTGATTTGTCCCTCCTTCCGAGGGATTGATTGACGATGTTATGGATTCAGGGTTGCCTAACCCATTGGTGCTATCAGGGTCTGTGGAATCGATATTGCTTGACTTTGTCGAGACGCTTCATACAATAGTTGAAATCGCAGGTCTTATGATAAGGTATGGGTCATCCTGCATTCACTTCATCAGCAGCTGGTTTTGATGGTACAAGAGTTCCCCCATACCCTGTGTAACTTGAATTTTAGGGGAATCCCTGACTCGTACCAGGTATTCCTGGAAAACTGTTGACGCTTCAACTTCTTCTTAGGTATTTCCTATTTCTTCACCTGATTTAGATGCTACCACTCCTTCCCGGGTCCTGAGAATTTCTTGAGTTGTCTGCTCCAAATTCGTTGCTTGTTCCTCCCCACTCATGGATTTAAACTTTTTTCTCTTAGGATCAGCCCTCCTGGCTGCCACCTCATTCCAGTCTTGAGCATTTTCAGTGAAAATTTCATATTCGAAACGATCATGAGCACAAGGCCAACAAGATGATACCTGTGATGCGTGTTGTAAGATCAGGTCCTTCAGATCATGTTTGCGAAATCGACCTTTTTGGAACTGAAATTCTAATTGAATTAGCCTAAGTTGCTTAGCATGTGCAATGTCTTTGACCATGCAGAAGCCAATATGAAACCCATACGGTATGAAGGCCCACTTTTTGTCTTTTACTAAGGTTGCATTGTATCCCTGCAGGATGGTCTGATAACAAATATCTCCTAACACTAGTCGGTCGAGAACATAAATGGGTAATAAGTGGGGTGCCCCTGTGGCACCGAAAACCCTGATGTAGGTTTCTCGCTCATCTAAATACCAATGAACAACTTTGGATATAACCTTCTTTGCTTCATCTAACAGCCTAGGGAATTCTTTCCTGAATAGTAAGAAATAAATGTGCGCAATAAACTGATCACAGATAAAAACATAGGACTTTTTGTACCTATTTTCCCATAAAATGTTGAAGTATACATGGACCGGGAGCTTTGAAGAGTGCCAATTCAGGTTCATTCTGGCGCAGATGATGTCCAGCAGACATGAATCCATGTAGAAGGTGGGGGTGTCTCCTTCCTTTGGCACCTGAGCTTGCCTTATGTAGGTGCTCAGCTATTTGGAGATGATGCAACCCCAATTGAAGCCCATGCCTGAGATGGTGACTGTAAAATCTAGAGGCATCCAGGCCTCTGAGAACTAGGAACAATATTTCTCCCCATGCAACCTACAGATTAGAGCCATGAGATATATGTATGGTTCTCTAAGATTGACCTTTGGGTACCAGTCGAAAGTCTGGTTCATGATTTTTTTGTCTTCTCTCCACCACGATGCCATGATTTTGCTGGTATCATGTGATGCATAGAAGATCAAAATGAAATCAATGCTCAACTTTAGGTCAGACTCCCTGAGATTGTAGTAACTCTTAAAATCTGCTGGCAGGAAGACCCCGACGCATTCGTTGTTATCATCGTTAATCAAACATTTTTTTGCATCAACGTGGTCAATAAGCCACTTCAGGAGATCAATGCAAGGAAAGACCAGAGACTGGCTTGCCACCATGTGCAGATATTCCTTGTGAATATTTGGGAGGACCTCGTCATTGAGCTTCCTTGTATCAGGATCGTTGTGCGGGGTATATTTGAGGGGTTCTTCCTTCTTGATTTTCTTGAACACTTCTTCCCAGTGAGGAAATGTTGTCTTGGCTCCAATACTTGCCTCTGTGTCTCCCAAAGTTGGGGGCTGGATAAAGGCCTCCTTGGTGATCATCTTAGTGGCGGGCACCATCTTAGAGGCAAAGTCTAATTGTCTTGCAACTGTTGGGGAGGAGCCCTCTCCTGCTTCTAATTCTTGTAGTTTTGGGGCTCTCGGTGATTTCCTGGTGGAGGGATTCTTCGGAGTCATCGTCCTTGCGATTAAAAAATGCCATTTAAACATGTATACAAAGTAGCGTTGGGCGAGGACCTATAAAAAAAAATGGAACGTAAGAACGCTATTCGCAGATACATACCTGTAATGATCGTTAAGATAATTGTTTAATATTCACTGAGCTTTGGATGTTTCCTCTAGACTGTTAGCTTCACTCTTCTGTTTGTTCTGAATTTCTTGCTGTGCAGAATACGATCATATACAATGACTCGAACATGATATAACTAGAGAGGTACTGCCAGTCATATCAATTAGTTAATACGAGTAATGAATGTAGATTCAAAATGAACTACTATTGGATTTCTGCAGATAAATCTTAACTGGTCGATGGCGGAGGTGCGGAGGAAGATGCATAGTATCGACGGGTTTAACAGTTCCTTTTGATTCATGCATGAATTAGTAACTAATGTGCGATCCAAGGATTAACTAATATCTTTGAATGTGGCGTACCTGACACATTTAGGGGTTAAACGTATCATCACTTCACATCACTCTGGCATATAGATCGGGGATTGGATACTATCTGAGTGTATACTTATATTGATATCCTCTTGATAAAACTTTCGATGTCAATGACATCAGGGCTGTTGATCAGGGAAATTTCAAGTGTGCAGCTTCTCGGTGAGTCCTCATCTTCATGAGCTTTCATCGTTTAAAACGTTTCGGGCATCGACGATCGGTGGTGTCACTCCTCTTTTGCGTGACGCTTATTATTACACCTTTCTGCCAAAGCTGAATGGATCAGCCTTCGGAAAAATCCTTCCTGAGGCTTATTCGTAGAAAATAAATTCTTTCATCAGCCGACGCCAATGAAGGTCAGCACTAGGCTACTTTGACCTCTCAAACGATTTTCGCCACCTTTAACTTTTACTGATGCCAAAATTCTTAAGCGAGTCGACGAAAATTTTGGGTCGTCGATTCCTTGGGTAGTTGTTAAGTCCCTTTTAGAGTTAAGATGATTCTTTGTTGTATGTTCAAGTAAACTTTAATCAATTCAAACATGAAAAATAAAAGATAAGCGAAGGTATCAATTTCATAACTGAGGTGAAAACAGACAATGCAAAGATCGAGTGGTACCCAAAAAAGAAAATGGTCATAGATTTCTTAGGGTGTGTTGAGTGATCAACACACCAAGGATCAACAATCATTGGATCCAGAAATAAATGCAAGAAGGTTAATCCTTTGATAAGTGTAGGAGAGCGGACTTGTCAAAGTCCCGAAGTCCCAAAGTAAGCAGGGACCATCCATCATCAATACTGACATGTGGCACACGATCCTCAACTCCGGAGAAAATCGCTTCGAGGATTTTTCAATTTGAGACTTGAAAAACCCGAAGTCTGGAGAGCCGGAGTAAATGACAATCGTCAGATTAGTTTGAAGTGGAAGGATAGGATAAGCTAGAAAAGAAGCATCGCAGAAAGATCGAGCCATCGATCTAAGAACATGATTGATGAACAATTTTTAGTTCAGGTCTAACAATTGTGAGGAGGTTATTGCTTGGGGATTCTCACTTCAGAAGAATTGGCGACTTGAAAAGTTGAAATACCCAAAGTCCCAAAGGCCAATGTTAAAAAGACTACGTTAGCAAGGACATGTGGTGCAATCATACAAGGACAAGTGTCAAGTTGATTCGACACTTCAGACACGTTCAAATCACAAATCCGAGTGACATGTGGTAGCTACTAGGCTCATGACACGTCATCAAGTGACATCACTCCGATATTTTTACTTCGGGAGTTTTACCACCAGCAGATGCCCTAAGTCCCAAATGCCGAAGTCCTGAAGTGGATACGAGTCGTTCGATCTAAAGATCACTTTGGATGCATTCTCAACTGTTGATCTAGTATAGTGGAAGGACGGTGTAAGTGGAAGTGTTAATCGATAGTAAGTGGTTTCCACCGCCTATGACTTATTCAACAGGTGACCACTCCAGAGGAGAATGAAGAAATGGTCAACTTAAAGTCTCGAAGTGCCGAAGTCACTTATGATCGTTGATCGTTGGTGAAACTACTCCGAGAAAATGAGAAGGAGAAAGGTTTGATATTGTCGAAGGTTGAAGTCCCGGAGGGGAGGATAGTCGTTGGATTAAAGAGGAAACGCGTCAGTGGATTTTCAGCTCTGGGAAAAATCAAAGGAAGGATGAAATAAAGTTGAGATTTGAGATTTCCGAACCCCGAATATCCAAGGGGATTGTGACCGTTGATCCAAAAGGGACACACGTCATTGGATCGTGGACTCTGGTTGAAATGCTCCAGGAGCAAGTAGAGTTTGAGAATCAAAACTCCGAAAGCCCGAAAGGTGAAATCGATCTCGTCTGTTGGTTTGGAGGGCCACATGTCACTTAGTCGTTGAGACTAAGGATCGCGCATGGATGGAGGAAAGAAGGAAGCATAAGACAACAAATCAGAGTTGTTGATCGAGGAGCACCATCAAGATCGTGAGATCGACAGTCCCATCGCATTGCGGGGTCAGAACATGCTCGAGTCTTAATGTTTAGTAGGCGGGCCGATATCGAAACCATGATTTTGGAGAAAGGATGCATGGAAGCTTGTAGTGAATTGTGGGGTGAAAATAAATTTGTTCTAAACCACCTTTGGATGCGCCTGAAATCGTGTGGTCATGTGAATTCCATCACCCAAGGTCATATTGAAAAAGGGGAGCTAGTTCTCACTAGACCGAGATTGGGAAGCACCTTCTGAATAGGCGTTTGGTCACCACCGGTGGTCACGTGAAGGAACAGGCTTAGAATCCAAATAAGCCAAAGACGACTGGCTATAACTGACAGAGAAGACGAAGAGTTTCGACTGCCAGAGAAGCCAAAGAATCTTAGGAAAATGACCACTGATGATGAACACATTCAACATAACTGTTAGAGAAGACGAAGAGTTTCCATGTTGATTATGTAGAGGACTCACCGTGTAAAAGACATGCAGAATAGAGAAGAGGGTATTGATTCGATTGGAAGCCACGCTATGGGGAGGATGAGACGTAGTGAACAACCTGAAGGGTAGAACAATGCTACAGTGAAGAGCATGTGGAGGCATAGCGCATAGAATGGACATGGCTCACAGAGCATAAAATGCAGAAGAACAAAAAGTGCAAGTGCGAGCATGAGGAAAATGATGCAGACATAGCAGAGCAGTGTAGCAGAACATTGATGAGACTGGTAATTCGTTGATATACACTGTATCACTGTAATAAATTTCAGTAGAAAAGATTTATATTTTAGGGTGGTAGGGAGGTGCTAGGGAGGACTGTTGTCCTCAAAGTTTCAAGTGGGTACTTGAACACAGGGAGTTGTAGCTTCCATCTGGTTGCATGCAGAAACACCAGGGTGGTAGGGTGGTGCAAGGGAGAACTATTGTTCTCTATTATATAGGTTGGTGCATGTGTGACTGGAAGTTGGTGCTTCCATCCAGTTGGTGCTAGAACACTCACGGAGTTGGTGCTTCCTTCTAGTGGGTGCTAGAGAAACCAGAGAGTTGGTGCTCTCAACAATTTGCTACTTGTAAAACATAGGTGGTAGCCTCAAAAGGAGTTGGTGCTCATAGAAGAATGATAATGTATAGAAAATAAAGACTACTTATCATATCAAGAAGAAGAGGTTTTTCCCTTTATGGGTTTCCTCAGGAAATATCTGTCTCTGTATATTTCATGTGTATGATTGATGTTGAATATTCTATTGCTTACTTCCCTGCATTATTTTTATTGTCATTAAGTGTTCTGTAAAGAGTTTAAAATGGTCATAATTGTTTAACCACAGTAACAATTGATTCCCCCCCCTCTCAATTGTCCAACACATTCACCCTCGGATTTTCTCTAAAGGCAATCTTGTCCTTGTCTATGATCAAGACAAAGACCCCCTGGGGGCAGGAAAGTTGAAACCCATGTGGTCCAGACCTTTCATTGTGAATGAATTCTTGAAGAAGGGTTCTTACCATCTGGTTGATTTTGAGGGAAACGCTTTATCGAAGCCCAAAAATGGGCTCTACCTTAAGAAGTACTACTCTTAGGTTGGTCACCTAGGTGGATTCTTGTATATATGTATAGTCTCTTATACATTTTTTGTCTTTTTTGTCTTGTGGGCGTGTAGTTATTTATGTCTTATTTTTCACTGTGGAAGATGTCAAGTGAATTAGAGGTTTACTTTGGGTTCGCAGATGGCGCTAGTCGACACACTCAGAGGCTTGCTTCTGTAGCTTGGGTGTTTTTCACACCTGGAGGCCGGTTGCTATCTTCCGAAGATATTTGTCTAGGAGACACAACCAATAATTTTGTTGAGTACAATGCAGTGATAGAATTGCTACGTGATGCTTTGTCATATGGAATTTTGTCACCTCTGGGTTTACTTAAATTCTCATCTGGTTGTGTCCCAGTTAAATGGGGTTTACCGTGTTTATGATCTCACTCTTCACTGACAGTTCCTTAGGGTACGTCACTTAGAACGATCTTTTGATTACATTACATATATTCATGTTCCTAGGATATTTAATCCTTTAAAAGATACTCTAGCTAATCAAGTTTTAGATTGGCTTGTTGCTCACATATAAAAATAAAAGAACACACATACACATGTAAATACATTTGTAAAAAATGTTATGCATAAAAAAAAAAGATGTATATATATATATATATATATATATATATATATATATATATGTCCAAAATAGTGTCATGAGTACAAAAGTGGGCATGAAATCCTTAAAATTCATCGGTATACATTGGGATTACACCCTCAAAACATATAGTACAAAAATTTCCCTCAGCACATAAGTGGTCCGACGTTATCTAAGGTCTAGGCCTATTGTCCCTGCTATAGTGAACGATGGTGTTCGCAAGACATCGGAACAACTAGACCCGGGTCCGAGGAACCCCTACTACATGTGGTTGCATAGCCGGGGGCAGATCATCAATCTCACCCATAGGAACGACACGAGTGAGAGAAGTGAGGTTCCTTTCCACTTGTCGTAAGACTCTATCAGCCTCTTTGGTTGGGGGTCCTCCTGCAGCTTTTGGTCCTCTTGTTGTTGTTGGTCCTGCCTCTAGTCTAGGATGATGCTGAGTACTAGCAAAGTCTGTCGGTTGAACAAGTCCCACATCTGTACATAACGAATTCATGAGTTAGTACTCTACACACACATAAAAAGGATATATATGAAAATTAAAAATTTAATAACTTCAAAAATATATGTTACCTATCTCTCCACGCTCTTTTCCAAGGGGCATAGGCATGTTTGGATATCTAAGGAAACTAATCCCTACATAGGGATAGTCCTCTATAAATGGGATCTGAAATACCCACCAATCAAAGAATTTGTCATCGAAGGCCTCTACAGTCCTTCCTCCACCCTGTCTAGGTAGTAAAACAACCCACCTGCTCACTGTTTGGAAGGAGGCTATATGCCCTCGTACTGTCTGTCTAGGATTGAGACTGATAACCCTCTCAAAGATGAAGGAACATAAGATGGTACCAAACCCAAAGTTATTGTTGGTACACCTACAACACTCTGTGATTTGTCTCTTCATGCATACTAGCATGGTGGTACTCCAGTCAAAGATTGTTTCCTCCAAACATTGAACTACATAGTGCATATGTGCACGTGAGTCCTGACGAAGTGCTGCAGATCCAGTAATCCACTCGATCAAGAGTAAGATCACTAGTAGAGAGAAGTTGGTGATCTTGTGAATCGATACTTGAGAACCCACTTTCTCAGTACCAACACGATACATGCTGATATAGTCCTTGATGTTGAACGACCTGTTAGAAAAACAAGACCATGGAGCAATAAAATAAAACAAATACGGAAACAAAACATAGAAGATAAACAATATAATAGATTCAAAAATTTATATGGTTCACCCAGTGTGGGCTACGTCCACCAGAGAAATTTCCATGTCCTTCCTTTATTATTATCCAACATATGAAGGGATACAACCTACAGAAAACCCACTGTAACTTACTCTTCCTTCTTTCACAGTCTCCTATCTCAGAATACAATATTCACCATCGACCATAGCCGCAATACATTTCCCTCATAAAAGAGAGTTGCCTTCTAGTTAAAAAAACCCTAACATAATCTCTATCATTAGATATGCGACCTTATAATGAACGGTCCAGATTTACAATGAAATTACAATATACATTTACAAGGCAATTTTTCCTTCAAGGGCTTCACCCCCAAACCTCGTAGAGGGGGTACCCACCCTCTACACTCCCCCGCGTGGAACAGTGTACATACCTCTGGGGTGTAAATACTTCATGGGATATAAACACGACTGAAAGTAAAAGACCTCTAAATTAGGAAGATAATCAGCCTCCACAACCGACACGGCCCCACAAGAAAGGTCCTCAAGTTGACCAGCTCCCCTCTTCTAGAGAGGTTGGTCAAGAAATAGATATCCTCTGTAGTCGGGGTGAGTGATTTACCCTCCAATATGAAAGCTTCTACATCGATATGCCAATATTCCACAAGAGCATTTATCAACCTTGGTTGTGCCCTCATAAATGGACACCGGAAGATTTTCTATAAACCACACTATTTTAGTGAGGCAATAGCCATAGGGTCCTCCTTGACTAAGATATATATCTCCTCATGCTCTCACTCCCTCCAGTGAACATACATCCTGTCACATACAAAATTTGGAGAGTTAATACTTGTATCTTTATTTTTTCAAAACAAAGGGAGGTGTACGCGGGTTGTTTACTACACAATCATGTATGTATGCAGGTTGTTTGTTACTCAGTCTAAGTACATATGCGGGATGGCCTTGGACAGCACGCGTACACGCATACACGACCCTTTTACAAGGGCAGGCTCCTACCAAACTTAAAACTAAATAAAAAATGAAGAATGGAAATGCAAGAGGAAGAATTTTTTACTTACTTGGTCCATTTAGGAGGGTTTCTCATCCACCGTAGCTCCCATATTACCCTCTTTTGATGAAGGGGTTTTTTGACTTTTTTGTTAATTTCCAATTTGCAATGGTGAAAATGAGTTGTCCACTTTTATTTATAAACCTTTTTGGCCTTTTTTACCCCTTTTTGGTCCCCTTTTTCACTTTTCTTAGATTGGTGGCTACTCGAGTTCTCTTTTGAGTTATCTATTAGTCATTTCGGTACTTTTCTCCTTTCGATTTGGTGATTTATTTTTGGGATTGGTTACATTTTCGTCATCCTGTGGTAAAAATTGTTTTTTCCAACTTTTGCATATAATTTAGGAATTTATTCCCACTTTCTACATCTCGTTGTATTTTTCTCTTTGCCATAGGATCGACCGCACCAAAGTGCAACACAAAACCTTCTTTTCTACTTTAGAAGTGTCATAATTAGGCGGTAGAGCCTACCTCTACATGGATGCCCTAGGTAGATCCTTTGCTGCATTTTGGTGTCCATGCTATGAGTTTGTCCATAGGATTGGGAGTCCTCGTTAGTCCTGATTTGATTACATATTGAAGCCTCATTCTTCTCTCTAATAATCATTCTTGACCTTACCCACGAGGCTCTCTAATGAGCACGCTTTGTTGTCTTTCAAGATCGCTTTAAATTTTGAAAGAAACATCCAATGAGACTGTATTTATTCTTTTCAATCTTTTCTAGATTATTTGAGAAAAGTAACCCCCTAGAGTCTTCTTTAAGACCTTTTGAGACTCTCTAAAATTGAAAATATTGTCGAGCGATCTTGTTTCCCTTCACACTCGCCAAACTCAAATTTGAAAAAACATCTGTCCAGCGGTAATTTACCCCTTTTTTGGTTAGGATGGCTAATTTTACTTATAAAGGTATGCTCTAGGAACTTCGGTTCACTAGAAGAGTATTCTTAGGTGTAAGTTTAACCCTTTTTCGGGCCCGAGGGACTAAATATTTGAAAAAGGAACATTCTCCTTGGTTTTAATTTATCACTTTTTCGGGCCCTGGATATTACTTGTGAAAAAGGAACCCCCCGAATTCCATAGTTAATCCCTTTTCAGACTCCCTAAATATGAAAATATCACTGAGTGACCTTGTTCCTTCACACTCATTAAATTGGTCCAGAAGAACATCTAGTTGGCATGAGTTTAACCCTTTTTCTAGCGAGTAGATTATTGCAGAAAAAGGCACACCTCGGGAGATTTGTCTCACCATGAGAGTTCTCCTTAGTTACTTTTATACTTTTTCGGGCTAAGGAGACTAAACTCAAAAAAAAATTGTGATTCCATAGTTAAGCTCTTTTTAGTCTCCTTAAAATTGAAAAGATAGCTGAGTGATCTTGTCTTTGTCACACTCGCTAAAATGGTTTTGAAAAGACGTCTTTTTGGTGAACGTTTAACCCTTTTTCGAGTCGATTGGACTAACTGCGAAAAATGTACTCCCTGGAGTCTTCTTTTCTCATTTTTTCAGACTTTGTAAATGTGAAAAACCACCGATCTTACCTTCTCTGGGATCGTAAAAATTTACATGGAAGGAGTCTTGTTAAGTCATGCTTAATCGCATTTTGGGTCTCATCTTTGCATCTTTGGCCTAATGTCAGCTCCATGTTGCTCTCAACTGAACCTCTAAAGCAGTCCTTATACACAGGCCTTGCACACCTTTTACCTCTATGATCTAACACCTTGACCCATGGAGGAATTTTCCTCGAGTGTCCTTATCCTGCACATGTCTCCTTGCCTTAAGCATCAATATGTTCCATGCGCTTGGAACCAGTTTGTTGGCTTGCGACACTTGTTCCTCCTTTGTAATGTAGCATTATTTTATTCCTTTTCAAGCTCGTTTAAAAATTGAAAAAGACAAGAAAATAAAATATTCCAAAAAGAGGGGACGAGAAATATACATTATTTTTTTGGCAGCAAAGATAGTCACCCTTGGACAAAGAAGATCCTTTCTTTTGTTCGCCAAGCATTGGGATCTAGTATGACCTTAGGAAGCTGTTCTCGCTACATAGAGATGTGTTCTCCTTCGTTTGGTTACTCTTTCAAACATATGGAGAGTTTGCGGTGCCTCCTGCATCACAAACTTATGTCAATGTTACATTGCCTGAGTCTGATCATATTTCGTGCTTTTTTCCAAGGGAATTTTTATCCAACCTGACTCGGACTTTCTATAGTTTGTCTATTGACTTTCATGAGTCGGACATCCCGAGAGTCCAGTCAAGTCTAGATTCAAAATAGACGAAGTTATCTGCCTGATCATTGAGATCTTCTAGTCTTTTCCGAACGGATTGTCGAAGACCTCAGAGTAGTGAGTATTACACTCCCATTGTACTCCTACCCGATTTTTGAAGATATTGAAATTGTTTCTCGAGCTATGAAGACTTCATCTCCATCCACAGGCATCACTAGCTTCTTGAAGATGCATATTATATTTGTATATCTTCGACTGATTTTGAGACGTAGATCCATTGTGTATTTCTCGCGACTACACTTTATATATTTATACGAGATGGATCTGTAGTGTACTTGATTGGCATCCATGATTTAGTTTATCCCGAGCATGGGTATGCCTGCCTCAAAGAGATAATGGTTATTTTGCAGATGGCACCTCCCGAACTCTGGTACCAGGCTCACTCGACATCGTGCATTCTCATTGGTAAAGATATTGTAATGTATTCCGTCCATCAGTTTCTCTTTTGAACTCACATTTTAGGGGCAATCTTTTATAGCCCTAAAATTCCCTACTCATGCATATGTGGCATTGGCCCTTATGCTTGCATAATTTGCCAATTCACTGCTAAGGAACTCCTTTTAAAAAACCATTTTTGGAGCATGTACGTGCCCTGATGCACTACTACCTCCATACATATGCCTGTTCCATGCTAAATAGACTAAGTACATATGCTTGTTGCACACTAAACATCTCGTGTATACCTCCAAAATTTGCAAAAATTAAAAAGGTTGTAACGAATTCGGTGGAATTTACGGGCTATTAGAGGTTTCCCAACCAATTCACCTTCTATAGCTCATCCCCAAACTGAATAAATATCCTTTTGTCATATAAAAGGATGTCTTGGGGTTTCATTCCATAATCAAGCATTAGAATAGTGAAACTCTTCCCAAATCCATTTCCTTCCTTGCCCAAGTATTTGCATCCTTTCTTGAGTTCTTGCCTCAACATTCCCTCTCTAAGCCTTTTTTTCTCCCATAAAATTCATTCCCTTCCCTTGAGGTGATCAACATATTGTGAGAGAAGGCATTTGGAAGGTGCACTTGGAGCATTGTCAAGAGGATCCTTGACAAGGTTAACGGAGCGTCGACCTGCAAAGGTTGTAATATCCAATCTTTGAGTATTAAATAAAAGAAAATATTTTCCCTGTCCCAAATGATGGTTTTTATGTATTTTCTTTGATTTATACATAACAATTTATATCTAACCCTAATTGATGAATATAAATAGTATGTTTGTAGCATTTTTTGCCTAGTTGTGGATGCATGTCATCTTTGGGAGGAGACTTGCAGCGTTCATATCTACAAAGCTTGAGGAGGTCAACACCAAACATTGGATTAAAGGTACAATTTCTGACTTACTCTTTCATTGCTTTTTGTTCATCTTTTTTGGAATGTTTGGGGTAATGTAGGAATTATATTGAATTTTAAGGGAGTCATTTCTCTGTCTATACTTAGAACCCTGGTATAGTTATAGGGGGATTTTTCCTCTAGCAAGGAGACCCTATTTTATGAGGGAATTGTATTGCGGTTATGTATCATTGTGAATATTGTATTCTGAGAGAAAGAAGAGGAAGTTACAATGGGTGTGTTGTAGGTTATATCCCTTCATTTTGTTGGATAATAAAAAGAAAGGACCTGGCAATTTCTCCGGTGGACGTAGCCCACACTGGGTGAACCACGTATATCTATGTCTCTATTGTATTGTGTATATTTTGTTTTTTATTTACACATTTTATTTTATTTTATTTCTCTACGATCCTATTTTTATAACAACTGGTATTAGATCGAAAGGTAACTTGTAGTAAAATAGGGTTCCTAGTTTGAGTAGGAGCAATGGCGGAAGATGGAAAGTTTAGGGTTGAGAAATTTAACAGCCAAAACTAACAGTTTTGGAAGATGTTGATGGAAGATTATTTATATCAGAAGGATCTATTCCTACCATTGGGTGGAATAGCAAAGAATTTTATGACCATGAAGGATGAATAATGGGAGGTTCTTAACATAAAGACACTAGGAACGATACGATTGAGCCTGGCAGCGTCGGTGGATTTCAATATTTCGAAAGAAAATACAACGAAGGAATTGATGGACACATTGGAAAAACTGTATGAAAACCCCTCGGCATCCAATAAGGTATTTCTAATCAAGAGATTATTTAATATGAAGATGTCATAAGGTGGGTTTGTTGCATATCATTTAAATGAATTTAATATGGTTACTAATTGGATAATTTTTGTAAAAGTGGACTTTGATGATCAGGTCAAGGATCTTCTCATCTTGTGCTCATTGACAGAAAGATGGAACGACTTGGTCATGGCTGTAAGTAACTATGTCTCTGGTTCAAAAACTTTAAAATTTGATGATGTCGTTGGTTTTATCCTTGGAAAGGAAATGCGATGGAAAATCCTAGGTGAGACATGAGGTAATGCGTTAAACATGGAGAACAAGGGAAGACAAAAGGATAGAAGAAAGGGCTCATGGAACCCCGGGAATTCTAGGAAGGGAAGATCCAAATCTAGACTCAGAAAGATAGAGTGCTATAATTGTGGGAAGAAAGGACATCTGAAGAAAGACTGAAGAGCTTTAAAGAAATAAAGAAATGGACAACAGGAGAAAAATCAGGAAGCAATTGTAACAGGTGATGTGTTACAATATGTTTTGATTCTTTCTGTAGATAATATTTCCGATTCTTGGGTAGTATATTTAGGGGCTTCATTTCATGCCACACACCATAGGAAACATTTTCTAGATTATGTTCAAGGTGATTTTGGATAGGTTCAATTGGGTGATGATGCACCATGCAAAATTGTTGGAATGGGAAAGGTAAAAATAAATCAAAGGAATGGAAACCAATGGTTGTTGAAAGAGGCAAGACATGTTCCAGATCTAAGGAAAAATATAATTTCAATAGGGCAGTTGGCAAGTGAAGGGTGTATATCCATATTTACAAATAAGGTGTGGAAGGTCACTAAAGGATCATTGGTGATAGCAAAAGGGGAGAAGGTAGGTACATTGTATTTATGTATTGGTAATACTGACTCTTCTATCTCTTTAGATTCTACATGAGTGGATATAGCATTGTTGCATCATAGGCTTGGAAACATGAGTGAGAAGAGGATGTAGATACTTCACAAAATAAATTTGTTTCCATATCTTAAACAAATTGATTTGGATTTATGTGAGCATTATGTTTATGGAAAACAGAAGAGAGTCGGATTTCTCAGAGTCGGAAAAGAAAAGAAGAGTGAAAGGTGAATCCTATATATTCAGGATTCAACAAGTGAATCCTCTAGCAGTGATGATGAAGGGGATGATTGTAGAGAGAAAGACTTAGATGATGAGTTTCATAATTCTTTTCCTAAATTTGTAGAACAAATGCATCATTCATGTCAAAATATAGGTCCCCAAGAGAAAGACTAGTATGGACAATCCATCATTTCCATTTCTCCTCCTTTTCTCGATTCTTTAAGTCAAGAGGTCATCTTAGGTTTAGATTTATTTCATCATGAGAATAGTGTTGCAGCTTATCATGAACGAATTCATGGCTTACCAGTTGTTGTTGTAATCCCTCCTATTGTTAATGAACCAGTGTGCCATAATTTGCCAAGTTTTGATGACTATGAGGATGTTTTCACTGAACAACTAGCTATCCCAGCTATTGTGCTAATCCCCTCAACCATTAATAGTCAAATGGTCATTGATTCACCTTTGTATGATGATTATGAAGATGATTTCCATGAACAGTCTATTGAAGACCTTATATCAGAGAAGTACCCTTCACATCAAAGAAACAATAGCTTGTTTCAACGCTCATTTCATATTTTAGTTGCTGGAAAAGAAGAAAAAAATGATAATCTAATTTTAGAGTGTGAAAAACTGAGAAATTGGGACCATAAGCCAAGATATGATGAATATCCCTCACAATCAGAAGATAAGATAGAATAATGTAGTTTCCCAAGAACTTCTAATTGTGATGAACTTCCCTATCAACCCCATATTCTTCTTAAAGACACAAGCTCAGTTTCATCAAGCAGCCAAGATCAAATTCCATGTGATCAGATGAGAAAGGTTGAAATTAAAGAAAGACAAGCATCACTAAGCCTTTTTCCTAATACACCTCATAACCAGGAGGACCAAGGCCATATGCATTGAGGATGAATCAGAAAATCAACAAGCCATACAACAACCAAGCACAGTGGAGGAAGGACCTAATGCAATAATTTTCCTTTTTACACAAAGCAATGTCGCAGGGGCAAGTATTGATGATGTTTTTCAGGATCCATTTTAGCATGTCTGCAAGTAGAAAGTGGGTCTAGGATAATTGATTTGTTCAATGGAAAGTGTATTGAAAAATGTTTCTTTGACGTGCCTTCAAGTAAGAATTATCTCTGGTGCTTAAGGAAGCACATTTCAAAGCTTCAAACAGTTGAAAAAATCATGAAATGGCTTCATTGGTTGTTTCATGCAACTTGAATGCTTCATTTTCCCGATAATTAGAGTAGGTGTGTGCAATAATATTGTTGAACAAGCATCATTTTCATCATTTTTGTCAGTTTTAGTTTTCATTTTCATTTGGTTTCAGTTGAAGTTCACAGATCAAAGCAGATTGCAGAGGTTAAAGGTTGGGAGCAACCCTAGGATAAGGCACTGAAACTACAAGAGTTCTTAGAGCCTCAGAGGGAGGACTCTATCCCCCATGGAGTCTATGTTAGCACAAGAATTTTTAGCTAGAAGAGACCTAACTATCAGAGTTTTGGGTTATTGATAAAGTGTTAACTCCCTCAGTGGTAAAGTGCACAACCTACTATACTGCCAAGACACCTAAACACAATGGGTTCGACATTATAAGATACCACCAACTAATCTACAAATGTTCAATATTGAAGGTGTTTTGTTTTGACATTTCTACCTAAAATTGCACATAGGCACAGCATAAGTGGCACTACCTATAGGTGCTATCTAATATTCTGGCAAAAAATGAATTGTGCAGAGTTATTTTACCAGTTTTTAGTCACTAACTTGAAACTTTGATTATGAACAATTGAGAAGGTATTTTTGAAAAATGGAGGAGGTATTTGTTCATAACATGCCAAATAACAAAAACCTCTCTCACTTTCTCAAAATTAGTTATGGTTTGAGAGATATTAGACATACAAGTGGCACTACCCAACTGTTTTGCAGCGGTGCTGCCTAATTTCCTATAGCGGTCACGGTTTTCATATTCACCTTGTTGGGAGGTTGTCACATGTCAAGGAGGGTTCAAATGAATTCTAAAGGATCAGTTAGATGCCAAGGGACACCTACACCTAATATTTAGCTCCAGCAGAGGCCTCATGCAATGAGGTGGAGACATTTTATTAATGACTTCCAACAAATTCCTGAAAATTAGCAGTTTGTTGGATTTTTGTCTCTTTGATTGTTGCCACCTATCTCCAAGACTTAGAATCCAATGGAGGAGATGGAATTCAAACTCCTTAGTTAATTCAGATGCTATTGTATATTTAAATAAGGAAATATCTCTTGGAGAAGGGGGATGGATGAGCCAAGAGAGGCTAGAGAGAGTAGTAGTAGGCAGTTTTCCTGTGTGTGTTCATTTGTAAGCCTATGGGAATTTTATGATTGTAAGCATTACTGCTATTAGAGACTCATGAAAGCTATGATTTCAAATTGTAACTCTTCTTTTATATTTCTTCTTATTTGAATATATTTAATATTTGAGGATCAAAGGTTGTCAATGATTTATGGATCCCTAAGTAGCAGAGGATCTGTTGTATTTTTCCCATCAGTCATTGTTTATATTCAAGTATATGTTGATTCATTAAATTGAGAGGAACTTTGTTTAGTTAACATTCTATCTTATGTTTTCTTTTTTCATTATTCCACCTATTAGCATATAATATTGTTTTCTATTGAGCAACTTTTGTGCCTTCGATGAGTAGGATGTTTGTGACTCCATTGCCCATTGGTTTAGCCTACCGATATACAGTTTGCAACCCTCTCTCTTTCTTTCTCCATATTTCTGATCCACCTATTCAAAACCAAATTGTATTTACATTTTGATGGGTGTTGAGCTTACACTTTAGCAGTCAAAGTGTGACTTTCAGTGATAACATAATTGGCGTCATTGTTGGGGATGGATTTGAGCTGCTTGAAAATATCCCTGGGAAGAACGACACTCCATAGCTCCAACTATAGATGGTGACTAAAGTTGGACACCTTCAAGACTGCACTTTCACCATGGTGAATCCATTGTTCAGAATATGTTGGTGACTCCACTGGAATGAGAGCAATTAAATGGCTATGAAGGCTATCTTGTCCAAGAGGTTTGCCCCACTCAATTTCTCATCCATAGATGGTTATCCACATACCGTGCCTCAAATTGATGAATGGCAAGATCTGCTACCCAGATTTTATGAAGGTGAGGATGACAACCCTTTTGAGCATGTTCATGAATTTCATGCTTTGATGCAGCAACTTGACATCCATCATGAAGATATATTGATGAAAATGTTCATGTATTCATTGGAAGGCAATGTGAGGCAATGGTATAGAAAACTCAATGCTTCTAGTATTTCCTCTTTGAAGGACTTTCATGATGTTTTTTATTCTCATTGAAAGATAATTTATCCAGCTGAAAGAATTTTTGAGAATTGTTGTGAGGGGTATGCATCATATATTCAGGATTCAACAAGTGAATCCTCTAGCAGTGATTATGAAGGGGATGATTGTAGAGAGAAAGACTTAGATGATGAGTTTCATAATGCTTTTCATAAATTTGAAGAACAAATGCATCATTCATGTCAAAATATAGGTCCCCAAGAGAAAGACCAATATGGACAATCCATCATTTCCCTTTCTCCTCCTTTTCTCGATTCTTTAAGTTAAGAGGTCATCTTAGGTTCAGATTTATTTCATCATGAGAATAGTGTTGCATCTTGTCATGAATGAACTCATAGCTTACCACTTGTTGTTGTAATCCCTCCTATTGTTAATGAACCACTGTGCCATGATTTTCCAAGTTTTGATGACTATGAGGATGTTTTCACTGAACAACCAACTGTCCCAGCTATTGTACTAATCCCCTCAGCCATTAATAGTCAAATGGTCATTGATTCACCTTTGTATGATGATTATGAAGATGATTTCCATGAACAGTCTGTTGAAGACCTTATATTAGAGAAGTACCATTCACATCAAAGCAACAATAGCTTGTTTCAACCCTCATGTCATATTTTAGTGGCTGAAAAAGAAGAAAAAGATGATAATCTAATTTTAAAGGGTGAAAAATTGAGAAATTGGGACCATAAGCCAAGCTATGATGAATATCCCTCACAATCAAAAGATAAGATAGAAGAACGTAGTTTCCCAAGCACTTCTAATTGTCATGAACTTCCCTATCAACCCCATATTCCTCTTGAAGACACAAGCTTGGTTTCATCAAGCAGCCAATATCAAATGCCATGTGATCAGATGACAAAGGTTGAAATTAAAGAAAGACAAACATCACTAAGCCTTTTTCCTAATACACCTCATGACCAGGAGTGGACCAAGGCCATATGCATTGATGATGAATCAGAAAATCAGCAAGCCATACAACAACCAAGCATAGTGGAGGAAGGACCTAATGCAATACTTTTCCTTTTTACACAAAGCAATGTCATAGGGGCAAGTATTGATGATGTTTTTTAGGATCCATTTGTAGCCTGTCTACAAGCAGAAAGTGGGCCTAGGCTCATTGATTTCTTCAATGGAAAGTGTGTTGCCAAATGTTTCTTTGACGTGCCTTCAAGTAATAATTATCTCTGGTGCTTAAGGAAGCACATTTCAAAGCTTCAAACAAATGAAAAAATTATAAAATGGCTTCATTGGTTGTTTCATGTAACTTGAATGCTTCATTTTCCCAATAATTAGAGTAGGTGTGTGCAATAATCTTGTTGAACAAGCATCATTTTCATCATTTTTGTCAGTTTCAGTTTTCATTTGCATTTGGTTTCAGTTGAAGTTCACAGATCAAAGCATATTGCAGAGGTTAAATGTTGGGAGCAACCCTAGGATAAGGCACTGAAACTACAAGAGTTATTAGAGCCTCACAGGGAGGACTCTATCCCCCATGGAGCCTATCTTAGCACAAGAATTTGCAGCTAGAAGAGGCCTAACTATCAGAGTTTTGGGTTATTGCTAAAGTGTTAAATCCCTCAGTGGTAAATTGCACAACCTACTATACTGCCAAGACACCTAAACACAATGGGTTAGACATTATAAAAGACCAACAAATTCTCTGCACACGTTCAAGATTGAAGGTGCTACATTTTGACATTACTACCTAAAACTTCACACAGGCGCAACATAAGTGGCGCTACCTACAGGCGCTACCTAATATTCTGGCAGAAAACGAATTGTGCAAAGTTATTTTACTAGTTTTTAGTCACTAACTTGAAACTTGGATTCTTAACAACTGAGAAGGTATTTTGAAAACTGGTGGAGGTTGTTGTTCGTAACATGCCAAATAACAAAAACCTCTCTCAAGTTTTCAAAACGTGTTATGGTTTGAGAGATATTAGACATAGAAGTGGCGCTACCCAACTATTTTACAGCGGCACTGCCTAATTTCTTGTAGCGGTCACAGCTTTCATATTTGCCTTGTTGGGAGGTTGCCACATGTCAAGGAGGGTCTGAATGAATTCTCAAGGATCAGTTAGATGTCAAGGGACACCTACACCTAAGATTTAGCTCTATAAAATGCCTCATGCAATGAGGTGGAGACATTTTATTAATGACTTCCAACAAATTCCTGAAAATTAGCTGTTTGTTGGATTTTTGTCTCTTTGATTATTGTTACCTATCTCCAAGGCTTAGAATCCAATGGAGGAGATGGGATTTGACCTCCTTAGTTCATTTGGATGCTATTGTATATTTAAAGAAGGAAATATCTCATGGAGAAGGGGGTTGGATGAGCCAAGAGAGGCTAGAGAGAGTAGGAGTAGGCAGTTTTCCTATGTGTGTTCATTTGTAAGCCTGTGGGAATTTTATGATTGTAAGCATTACTGCTATTGGAGACTCATGAGAGCTGTGATTTCAGATTGTAACTCTTCTTTTATATTTCTTCTTATTTGAATATATTGTAAATTTGAGGATCAAAGGTTGTCAATGATTTATGGATCCCTAAGCAGCAGAGGATCTATTGTATTTTGCCCATCCGTCATTGTTTATATTCAAGTATCTATTGATTCATTAAATTGAGAGGATATTTGTTTAGTGAACATTCTATCTTATGTTTTCCTTCTTCATTCTTCCACCTATCAACATATAATCTTGTTTTCTGTTGAGTATCTTTTGTGCCTTCGATGAGTATGATGTTTGTGACTCCATTGCCCATTGGTGTAGCCTATTGATCTACCATTTGCAGCCCTCTCTCTTTCTTTATCCATCTTGTTGATCCACCTATTCAAAACCAAATTATCTTTTACATTCTGATGGGTGCTGAGCTTACACTTTAGCAGTCAAAGTGTGACTTTCAGTGCTAACAGGGTTAAAGAAGGACTGTTAGATCTAGGTGAAGAACATGTGCCACATGAGTAGATCCACATCAATAAGTGACGTCAACATGTTACGTCACTCCGAGAGTTTGTACTTCGGGAGTTTCACCACCAACAAATTCATGAAGTTGTGAAGTTCCAAAATGAATGAGAACCATTCATCATGCAAATAACATCCAACCATCTGATCTTCTTTGGCAAAATGAACTCTGGAATATTAAAGGAAAATGAAGGAGAAATCACCCGAAGTGTCGAAGGCCAAAGTTAACGCACATCGTCGATCTAATTCGGTAACGTTCTCGACCGTTGATCAAGTACAATGGAAGGATAGCGTAAGTGGAAGTGTTAAACCAAAAGCAAGCGACCACCACTATTGTATGACTTATTCAGTAGGTAATCACTCCGGAGGAATTGCTACTCCATAATTTGAGAGCCACGAATAGCTAAAATCCCGAAGTAAATGAGAACCATCCATCTCATCGTGACATTAAAACGTGATCATTGATTTTTATAAGTGATCAAGCACTCGCTTGTCTTAGCACCTGGTCACCACCTGTGGTCGTATGGAATAAAGAAACAAAGGGAAAAAGATGAGGCAGCGCTTAAATTAATAAGCCTGTGGTCCTGCACCTATGGTCATATGTAAATGGTTTGAAGGAAGCACCTCTACAGAATTTGATTTCTACAATATTTGCAGAGACACGAAATTAAGTTAAATGAAATCAATCCATAACTATGATCAATTAATGAAAATCATTTTCATTAAAATTGAAAAGGCTTCCCGATAATATTTGAATAAATAAAAACAAACACGATTATTGTTAATGAAGAGGTGAGATGGTCCAAACAAAGGGACACAATGTTTCATAGATCACACTAGTTGGACGAGTATATAAACGAGAAAGAGTGGTGAGAAGGAAGTGTCTCTACAGTCCAGATTAGAAGATCAAAAGAAAAAGCAAATTCCAAGAAGGAAAGATGAAGATACTAATGCAGTGAGGGTGGAAGGGAGGAGCATGGAAGAATTCACATCCTTACTAAGAAAATTGTAAAAGATAAGGGAGTTGGAGCTTCCTAGGGTTGGTTCCCTAAATACAAGGGATTCGGTGCTTCCTAGGGTTAGTTCCCTAAAAATGAGGGAGTTGGTGCTTCCTAGGGTTGGTGCCCTGAAGAAGGGGATTGGTGTCTCCTAGAGTTGGTGCTCTAAAGAGGATTGGTGTCCTTCACTATCTTTTATAAACCTTGTAATTGATGTTAAATATATTTATATAATTGATTTTGCATACAATTCATTGTTGATTCATTATGTTAATCCATAAAATATAAAAAGTAACTGCTAATCGTTAAAAAGGGTAATACTGATTCAACCCCCCCTCTCAGTATTCAAACAATTGGTATCAAAGCAGGTGCCTTCAGCACAGTCTAACAACTAGAAGGTAGATCATGAAGATGGATCAACAAGAGGGAATGTTTAACAACAAAGAACCATTGTTCAATGGAGGAGGCTATGATCTATGGAAGGTAAGAATGAAAAACTTCATGTTGGCTCTTGGTTTTGATATCTGGCAATCTGTTGTAGATGGTTACATTGCATCAACTACTCCACCTAAAGACGCTGCAGGAAAAAAAAAATTGTAATGACAACTCAAGAGTAGTTAATGGAATTCTAGGAGGGTTGACTAATTCTATATGTGTAAAGGTTATGCATTGTAAATCAGCTAAAGAAATCTAGGGCAAGTTGGCGGTTGTATATGAAGGAGATGACAAAGTCAAGGAAGCCAAACTATAGACCTATATAACTCAGTTTGAAAATCTGAAAATGAAAGAATAAGAAAATATTGTTGAGTACTTTCATAGGGTAGATGAAGTGGTTAACTCAATCAGGGTGACAAGAGAAGAAATCATAGATAACCTATTGTGAAAAAAATACTAAGATCATTACCTATGAGATATGATGCAAATATTTCTATAATTGAAGATAGAACTGATCTAAGCACACTCACATTTGATCAGCTTCATGGAATTTTTACAGCATATGAAATGAGAACAGGGAATGATAAATCAACAAAAGATGAAACAACCTTTAAAGAATCCAAGAAAAAGATGAGGCAGGAGCAAAAGACCAATGATAAGTTATCAGATATATCAGATGTAGAAGAGGCCAACTTTATAAAGAAACTCCAAAATGGATTTGGAAAATATAAAGGAAAATTACCTTTCAAATGTTTCAAATGTGGCAGAATTGTACACTTTGCTAACAAATGTCCCTATCCCAAGCAGGAGGAAAATGATGAAGTTCACAACCAAAAAAACTAATACAAGAAAAAAATTTGTAAGAAAAATAAAAACTTCTACTCCAAAGAAGAGAGCAGCTCTTCAGACATGAGTGAAGATGAAAATTCATAGATTTTGTTTAGAGGAATGAAAAATCAAGACGATAAACATTCAAAAGATGAATAAGAATGGAACTTAGAAGAAGAAATCCTTAGTGTAATTGAAGAACTAAGAAACACTAAAAAACAAAACAGGGTACTAAGAAGAGAGCTTCTAGAGATTAAAGAAGCTATTGAATCAAGAGAGAGGAAAGTTTCAAAAACACTCAAGGAGTCAGAATAGACCATTAGTGATTTGAAGTCCCAGCTCCTAGAATCTAATAAAACTGAAGAAATCATTTTAAAACAACTTAGTGATAAAAAACAAGCATATGAGAAACTAGAAGCTCGAATCAAGCTGCTAAAAAGTGAACTTGAGAAAGAAAAGAAGAGATCAAACTTTGGAAATAGTTCAAATATCTTGGATGAAATTATCAGTAGTCAAAGGTCACCAAACAACAAGACTGGTTTGAGATACACCCAAGATTCAACTTCTACATCACAAGGATCTATCAAAAGACCAATTAGTTATGCAGATGCTCTAAAGGGATCCTTAAGAAGAGAAGGTAATAAGGAAAATATGATATGATTAAACGTTGTTCCACATAAACATAAATCAATATTCCCTAATAAAGCAATAAATGACAACAAGAATACAATCACCAGAAGGAATCCCCTTAATAAATATATATTCATTGGATATTGTTACTCCTGCAATAATTTTGGACATAAGGCAGTACACTACAAAGCTTATGGACAATGCAATAACATAAATGTCCAAAGATATAAGAATAATAGGTACAATACAGAGAAGAGAAACTACAACTCATTTACTCCTTTGCAAGATTTCAATAGTGAATGGCAAATATGCAACAACTATGGTCATAAAACAAGTGATTGTAGATTGCCAAAATATGATAAAAAGACAGATATTCCCCATAATAAAAAAGAATGGAGGAAAAATCAAACAGAGTGCAATGTAGCATTATATGCGAGAAATCAAGAGTGTTAGTGGTATATAGACAATGGATGTTCCAAACACATGACTGGAGATCAAAGTAAATTTCTCATGTTAAACAAGAAAGGAAAAGGAAAAGTAACTTTTGGAGATAATATGTCAGCCAAGATACTAGGAAAAGGAACTGTTAGATTAGGAAATAATAAAACCAAAGCAGAATATGTACTTTTGGTAGAAAATCTCAAACCAAAGCAGAATATGTACTTTTGGTAGAAAATCTCAAACCAAATCTTCTAAGTGTAAGTCATACTTGTGATCAGGGTCACATACTTATTTTTTATTCTCAGAAATATGAAATCAGAAAAAAAAGGACATTGGAAAGCTAGTGGCAGTTGCACCAAGAACATATAGTAATGTGTACATCCTCGATATAGAAGAAGAAGAAAAATGTTACTCAAGCCAAGTATATGAAAGTTGACTATGGCATAGAAGGTTGGGACATTTAAGCTTTGACAACTTGATTAAAGCCAACGAAAAAGAAGCAGTTAGGGACCTGCCAAAAGTGATTAAACCTTCAAATCCTATTTGTAAACATTGTCAAATAGGAAAGCAAACAAGAGTTAGGTTCAAAACAAAAGAGCATTCCACAACTAAACCATTAGAGCTTATTCACACATATCTATGTGGACCTATCAGAACCAAAAACACTTATGGTGAACATTATTTTATGTTGATTCTTGATGATTACACAAGACTGACCTGGGTTTTCTTTTTAAAAGAAAAATCAGAAACCTTTGAGAAATTTAAAATATATAAAACTCTTGTAGAAAATGAAATAGATCTAAAAATTAAGTGTCTAAGATCAGACAATGGAGGATAGTTCACCTCTAAAGAGTTCACTCAATTCTGTGAAAATCATGGTATCAAAAGACAACTTTCAGCTCCCAGAACTCCTCAACAGAATGGAGTAGTAGAAAGGAAAAACAAAACAGTTCAAGAATGCAAGAACTATGCTAAATGAAGCCAAACTTCTAGACAAATTTTGGAGAGATGAAATCCACACAGTGTTGACGCAAAAAGACTAAAAAGTCTCCAACATCAACAAATTCAACCTCTCATGGGGCTAGGCGAGAAGAAGCGGGAATATCACCCTAGGATTAAAACCCCGGACAAGAACACGCGTTGAACTCTAGGGTAACTTTCTACTAACCTACAGTCCAAGCATAGATCCCTTTACCTTATATTTTAACTTTTGACATTTTTAATTTTTGTGTGATTTTATGATTTTGTGCTATTTATAATTCAATTATTTATATGTGAGGTTTTATACAATTGAAATAATAAAATGAAAATTAATAAAGAAGGACAAATGGGTTTTATACAATTGAAATAATAAAATGAAAATTAATAAAGAAGGACAAATGATAAAAGTAGAAAGCAACGTTTTTGTTTATTTTAACAAAAGATAAATTAAAATAAAGCTAACTAAAAACTACAAAAATTAATAAACTATACTAGATTTAAAGTAAGCCAATTTAAAAAAAAAAAAAAAAAACTTATAACATTAATTTGAAGCATATGGTGAGACAACTTATTGATATAACTTTTTATGTTTTTTTATTTAGAAGTTAGGATGACTATGACATACTAAATCAAAAAATGAAGAAACAAAAAAGCTTATATACATTAAAATAATTAATGAGTCAAACATATTTACATATAAAACTTTATGAATTTGTTATTTTTCCTTTTTAAAGTTTAGGAGGTAAAAATAATAAAATTTAAAAAAAATAAACCAAATTTATTTACACTAATTAAATAGTAAATAAACTTTAGGAACATGATTGTCTATAATAAATACAATTAATTTGTCTTTTAAGGATTTATATAACTTTTTTTTATATATTATGAAATTAGAGTGTTAAATAAATAAAGTTGAGGAAAATTGAGGATTTTAAAGAAAAATCAGGAAATAGTGCGAGCGAGAAGGAAAAGATTTTCATTTAAAGATTTCTCATATAAATTCACAATCTTTAAAATCTGCAAGTCTTTGCATAGACTAGGGCCAAGTATATGGTCTTTAGCCCCCTAGACACAATGTACAATAGAAAGACCAAGCATAAAAAAGAAAAAAAGCGCTGAGCCAAAAAAGAATGAAACCATGGTGGCAAATCACGAGGAAATGATCTGCATAGTTAAACTGATTAACGCCAAATCAAATCAAACCTTATTACAGCAAACTAAACAAGTAAGCAAACTCATTCTCGCCTATCCTCTTCGCTGCTTCACAAAACCCCCTGCTGCCGACAATTTCGTCAATCTCTGCTGAAAGTGTAAGAAAAGAATGAAATGCACAGCCCTCACAGCATTCTTAGCCTACTGCTCTGAAATTTCTGCCAAAAGTTCTCTCAGAAATTTATTTTTCTAATGATCTCTCCTTCAAAAACTTGTGTATTCCTAAGAATTTCTTGCTCTGAAATCTTTTTTTTCCATACCCTGATGGCTGCACACTTCCCCCTTTAAATGGTTAGATGAGTGGTTAAAGTAGTTTCATTCAGTTGTTGGATAGTTATGGTAGTTTGTGAACCGAACTGGTTGGAGGTACGGGCCCAAACTGCCTGGGCTCTTCCCGTTTAATCATAGATATTTTAAAAATTATTTCCACTTATCCTTTATCCATGCGTAAGTCTGTAGCTTTGTTACTTTCTCTGTTCTTTACTTGGATCCAGCTACTCTCTCCTTGATGAATTTCGTAAATTCTTCCTTCTTCTCCGCTGGTAAAGATTCCTCAATCCGTTCTAGATTCAAGTGTTTCGAAGCAGCTCCTGATCGCTGGCCTTTTAAAAAAAACTAGTTGGGGTTCTGTGCAACATCATTGCTATGACCGTTTAATCGTGAACACGACCTTAGCTAGAAAAATAAACAAGTTTTTGATCCTGGCGTTGCTCACACATTAAGATCGTTATGGCGCGACTGAAATGAACCGGTTCTTCTCTATAGCGAAAAGCTTCAACTCATTTATTTTTCATTGCTGATATACCATAATCTCTGTCACGAAATTCATCTTCAAATTCCGTTCCTATATTGTAGTTGATCGGCCACAAGCCCACTGTAAGACATTCTGCACTGTATTTCGGCTTTGCAGAGTGGACATTTGCCACACATTCCAGTTCGGGTTTGGTATTCCCAATGTGATGGAGCCTGTTTGCAATTCGTGTGATATGTCCCATATTTCTTATCCTCGGAGGAGATTTACCACGCGTAAGTTCTATTGGCTTGCTGAGATCATCAATACCAAAGGGCTCTTCATCTGCTACCAGAAGTTTCCTCAACAAATCACTTTCTTGGTAGGGAGAACATTCGCATCAGAGGATACATTCAACAGCAGCTCTAGCAATTGACCGAGGTCGTGCAGCATGCAATCCACTATCTTAGGATTTGGAATTATATTGGCTTACTAATATGATCCCTCCAAGCTACACCACTTGCTTTTCGCGTACTTTGGAGGAGCGTGCTGCCTGTGCGTAATCCAGCTCATTTGGCACTTGAGTGCGTGTCTTGATATCCTTCAAATAGGCATCGCCTCCCTTCCTGGAAGTTTTTCTTTAAAGAAAAACTAACCACCCTGACTTGTGATCATTAGATTCCGAAGACCCACAGTTCTTGAATTATGCTTCCTTCAATGTGAAGTGTAAGGTCTCAAAGACTTAACCCAAACTTTGTATCCTCTTTAAATATTTGCAACTTGTGCTCATGACATTCGTTTATTTTTTTTTAAGAGGGCATAAGGTGCTTTGAGTGAGAGCTTTAATAAATACCACCTTAATAATAAGGTTGGTTCTTGAAAAATGGAAAAGGCATGTGTATAAAACAGGATGGAGTGGTTTCAAAACATAAAGAAGTTTAATCCACGTTTAAAGATAAAGCGGAGACCTAGATTTCTTAGACATGTGGAAAAGAATATGGAAATAAAGATATAATTTTGTTTTTGGCATGGGTTGAGAAAGTATCAAAATCATAGCTTTGGGATATGACATAATGCTATAACTAAAAGTATTGGAAAGTGAATTATGAGGTACAACTTTTTTTGAAAAGGTGGTGCATGAAAGAAGTGGTATGAGATGGATTGAGTTAATAAAATCAAAGGTACACACATGATTTTAATCAAGTGAAACAATATGGCCTATTTATAATGTATTTAACTTTTGGTATGTTATGAAAAGTAATGAAAAAGTGTCTCGAATTATGAGCTAAAGTTAAAGTAATAAAGTGAAGCATTGGGCGATGAAGTAAAGAGATGTATATGAGAAATGAGATATCAATCTTTAATAGTTTAAGAGACTCACAACCTTATCTAGTATCATATTATCTTTTACTAATGCACTTGTGTCTATCTCGGAGTCTGTAAATTGTGCAACTTCAAAATTGATCATCGACCATCTTCATCATGAATTAAAATATTCTTTAATGACATCTTCTTTGAATGTGTAGCAGCAACTCAGCAAGAGCACACAAGACTTTGTGCAAACGATTGTGAAATGAGAGGGGGAGCCTGACAACACTTTGTCGGCTAAGTACTGTTGACAAAAATCGTCATCAACAAACAACAATTCACATACTTAATAGAGCTCAGTTGATACCCAATCATGACAAAACCCCTTTATGAACTATGGTTTGGGAGGCCAGCCTTTGTAAAATACTTTAGAATTTTTGGAAGTAAATGTTACATAAAGAATGATGAAGATAACCTAGGAAAGTTTGACCCAAGATCTGATGAAGGAATATTCTTAGGATACTCATCAAATAAAAAGGCATACAGATGTTATAATCTCAGATGATCTAATAAATGGCACATCCCAAGGATTTGATAAAAAAATCTCAACAAAAAGATGATAATATTAAATCTCAACAAGAGGATGATGATGTAGAATCTCAGCAAGAAGATGATGATGGAACAAAAGAAAATGAACCTCACACTAATGAAGAAAATAATGAAGAAACACCCTTTCCAAGAGCTTCATCAAAAAGAGTTCAGAAGAATCATCCTGAAAGCCAGATCATTGGAGATAAAAGTGTAGGAGTGGAAACAAGAAGGAAACTAGCTTTTGACTCAGAACAAGCAAAATATCCCTAATTGAACCTAAATCAGTTAAATAAACTGTCAAAAGTAAAGATTGGATAAAATCAATGAATGAAGAACTAGATCAAATAGAGAAGAATGAGACTTGGGAACTAGTTCTAAGACCCAAGAACAAGAATGTGATAGGAACTAAGTGGATCTTCAAGAACAAATTAAATGAAAATGGGGAAATTATGAAGAAAAAAGCCAGATTAGTCTACAAGGGATATTCCCAAGTAGAAGGTATTGATTTTGAAGAAATTTTATCTCCAGTAGAAAGACTTGAGGCAATCAGAATGTTCCTAGCATTTGCATGCTTCAGAAATTTCAAAATCTATCAGATGGATGTCAAATCAACATTCCTTAATGGAACACTAGAAGAAGAAGTCTACGTTAAGCAACCAGAAGGTTTCATGTTATTGAAAAACCAGGACTATGTGTGCAAACTAAAAAAGGCTTTGTATTGTCTTAAACAAGCCCCCAGAGCATGGTTCTCTAGGCTTCATCAATATCTACAAAAATAGGGATACAAGAGAGGGACTACTCACAACAAGCTATATATCAAAATTGAGGATAAAAACATGATTGTTGTGGTAGTATATATCAAAATTTGCAACCAAAATGCAAGAAGAGTTTGAAATGTCTATGCTAGGAGAACTATCATTTTTCCTAGGTTTACAGGTAAATCAAACAGAAAATGGAATATTTGTTTTCCAAACCAAATATATCAAGGAAATGCTGAAGAAATTCCAAATGGAAGACAGTAAACCTATGGGTACTCCAATGGTCACGGGTACTCCAATGGTCACTGAGTTTAAACTAAGTCTAGAAGATGACTCACCAAAAGTAGACCAAATGATGTATAGATCTATGATTGGAAGTTTTCTCTAATAAACAACAACAAGACCTGACATCATGCAGGTTGTAGGACTCATGGGGAGATTTCAATATGCACCTAAAGAAACCCACTTAAAAGCAGTAAAAAGAATATTCAAGTACCTTCAAAGCACCCTAGAACTAGGATTATGGTATCCAAAAGATAAAGACTTCAATCTAACCACATATACTGATGCAGATTGGGCAAGTAGCATAAATGATAGGAAAAGAACCAGTGGAGGAGCATTTTTCTTAGGAAAAAGTCTGGTAGAATGATCAAGCAAGAAACAAACATCCACATCACTCTCTATAGCAGAGGTAGAATACATTGTTGTTGCATCCTAGTGCACACAAGTTCTTTGGATGAAGCAAACTCTAGAAGACCTACAAATGAAATATAATGATCATATTACTATTAACTGTGACAACACTAGTGCCATAAGTATCTCTAAAAATCCAGTCATGCATTTGAAAATCAAACATATCCCAATTAAATACCATTTCCTAAGAGATCAGGTCACCCAAAAAATAGTTAAAATAGTATATGTAGACACCAAAGAGCAAATTGCAGACATTTTCACAAAACCTCTACCCATGAGTACTTTTGAAAATCTCCAACATAAATTAGGAGTAATTCAAAAACCTCATTAAAAATCGAATGGTCAGGGGATCATTACCCTAGGGGGACCAACCCTTTTCCATTGATGTCAAAGGGGGAGAGTAACTTCATAGAGAAAATCATCATCACAGGGGGAGTGTGTATAAAGTAAGAGTGTTTCCCTCAATGAAAAAGGGGGAGATTGTTGGACATATTTTCATTGATGTATTGTCATTGATTTCAACAGTCGATGACGCACATGAAGCCTAGAAGGGAAAGCGTAGTGAAAAAACGTGATCGGGATCGAAATACCCATAGGACAAACCATGACCGTTGGATACGCAAGTGCCAGATCAAGGGCAGGGATTGATTGGAGAATTAAGCTACACATTATTTCCAATCCTTCAATTAGTCTATATCCTAATATCTCATCGAATCAGAGATCGACGATTGTGGTTGATACACCAACAATCGCACAACATCAAATTGCAGAGTTTGGGCGATGGACTAAACCATGCGCAAGTTACGGTTTTGCAATCCACATCGTCCGTTGGATCAAGTTGAGTGGAAGGACAGAGTAAGTCATGAACCATAGATCATGGAAGTGACATACACATGGTCAGCTCAGTTTTGACCACTTCGGGTAAAATCAATCGAAGGAAATGTGCCTGAAGGAATTTTAGCCGAAGCCAAAGTTTCGAAGTAAACGTGAGAATTCCGATTGTAAGTAACTTTTTGAGAAAAAGAAGAGCCATTGTATTTAAACCAAGGCAAAGAAACATCGTAGATAGATCAGGTTGTTGATCTAAAATCAAGATCAACGAACAACATTCATTTTGGTTTAAAAGTTGTGAGGAGGTTACACTTTGGGTAATCTCACTTCAGGTAAAACGAGAAGTAAGAAAGGTGAAGGCCAGAGCCTCGAAGTCCCAAACTAAATGAGGACCATCAGATCTAGAAAATACATGATGATCGTTGGATCAGAATAGTGGGAAAACTTTGGCGCTGACCACTTCGAGAGAAAAGGGTTGAGAACAAGTAAGACCACCTGAAGGCCGAAGTCCCGAAGTGGACATGAGTCATCTGATCTGAAGAAAACTTCGGGAAATATCTCGACCGTCATATCAAAGAAAGTAGAAGGATAGGATAAGAAAGGCAAAGGCCTCAGATCCCAAATACCTAAATTCTCGATAGTCATCGGATTGAGTTAATCCTTTTCGGGTTAAAGAAGGACCGTTAGCTCCAGGAGAAGAACATGTGCCACATGAGGAGATCCATGTCAATAAGTGACGTCAACAAGTTACATCACTTCGGGAGTTTGTACTTCGATATTTTCACCACCAGCAAATACCCGAAGTCCCGAAGTTTCGAAATGAACGAGAATCGGTCATCGCGCAAATAACATCCAATTGTCCGATCTACTTCGACGAAATGAACTTCAGAAGATTAAAGGACAATGAAGGAGAAATCACCCGAGGTGTCGAAGGCCAAATTTGATGCGTACCGTCAATCTAATTCAGGAATGTTCTCGACTGTTGATTAAGTACAGTGGAAGGATAGTGTAAGTGGAAGTGTTAAATCAAAAGCAAGTGGTCACCATTGTTGTATGACTTATTCGATAGGTAATCACTTTGTAGGAATTGCTACTCCAGAATTCGAGAGCCATGAATAGTCGAAGTCCATAAGTAAATGAGAATCTTCCATCTCACCGTGACAATTAAAACACGATCATTGATTTTGATAAGTGATCAAGAACTCGCTTGGATTAGCGCCTGGTCACCACCTGCTGTCGTATGGAATAAAGAAACAAAGGGTGAAAGAAGAGGCAATGCTTAAATTAATAAGACCGTGGTCCTGTGCCTATGGTCATATGTAAATGGTTTGAAGGAAGCACCTCTACAGAATTTGATTTATGCAATATTTGTAGAGACATGAAATTAAGTTAAATGAAATCGATCCATACCTGTGATCGATTAATGAAAATCATTTTCATTAAAATTGAAAAGGTTTCTCGATAATATTTGAATAAAGAAAAACAAATGAGATTATTGTTAATGAAGAGGTGAGATGGTCCAAACAAAGGGACATAATGTTTCATAGCTCACACCAGTTGGAAGAGTATATAAATGAGAAAGAGTGGTGAGAAGGAAGTGTCTCTGCAGTCCAGATTAGAAGATCAAAAGCAGAAGCAAATTCCAAGAAGGAAAGTTAAAGATACTAATGCAATGAGGGTGGAATGGAGGAGCATGGAAAGATTCATATCCTTACTAAGAAAATTGTAAAAGATAAGGGAGTTGGAGCTTCCTAGGGTTGGTGCCCTAAATACAAGGGAGTTGGTGCTTCCTAGGGTTGGTTCCCTAAATACAATGGATTTGGTGCTTCCTAGGATTGGTTCCCTAAAAATGAGGGAGTTGGTTCTTACTAGGGTTGGTGCCCTAAATACAATGGAGTTGGTGCTTCCCAGGGTTGGTTCCCTAAAAACAAGGGAGTTGGTGCTTCCTAGGGTTGGAGCCCTGAAGAAGGGGATTGGTGTCTCCTAGAGTTGGTGCTCTAAAGAGGATTAGTGTCCTTCACTATTCTTTATAAACCTTGTAGTTGATGTTAAATATATTTATATAATGGATTTTGCATACAATTCATTGTTGATTCATTGTAGTAATCAATAAAAATATAAAAAGTAACTGTTAATTGTTAAAAAGAGTAATAC